>JAPZDY010000004.1:18869951-18893951 GCA_029783645.1 Ctenochaetus hawaiiensis | reverse complement strand
ACAATTCCCTTCTTTTAGGACCTTTATCTTGTGTAAAATATATGTGAATATATATTTCCTAGGCAGTAAATCATTCAGCTACAAAAAAATGAAAAACTTTTGCATAAAAGACGAGTAAATTTACCCCAAAAAACTGAAATCATATGTGGCTGTAGCTGTCGTCAGGTGTGAATGTGTGAGTGAGACAGGTTGTTTGTGTGTGTTTCACCTTGTGATGGTGAAAAACTGCAGACTCATTCAGGGTGTTTCTCTGCCTTCCGGGCATTGCATGCTGGGAAAGGCTCAGTGACTGCGAGCCTGAGACAGAAAACGTTGGAACAGAGAAAACGAATGCATGAATTGAAACACAGACTCTTCATGGCTGCTTCATCTGTTCCAGTTTGAGAAGTTGGAGGGCATCCCAGAGCTGGGAGTGATAACGGAGCAGGCGGAGGGGGAGTCGGATCGAGAGGACAGACTGTGTTTACCACAAACCCCGGGGGACGTCCCCGACCCGGCGCCTGTCATCCCTCTGCCGTCACCGGATCGACACCTTCAGCATCAGAGACAGGTACTCACTCGCCTACAAACCCTCCACTCCTCCAACTCAGCTGGGACTCTGCTGGACACTTTTGTTTTTAAGGGTTGAAGAAAAGGAGTTTTAACATAAACTGAACATTATTTAAATCAGTAAAACTTTGAAGTTTATCAGAAACCTTCAGGCAGATAAACTTCTCTTCGCCTGAGGCTGTGGTGTGTGTTGTGAAAGCAGCTGTCGTGTGACGCAGATCTGAGTTATTATAATACTGATAATTTCCTGAAGTAGTCAAGTTCTAGTCCAGCCTGCTGCCTGTGAGCGCCGCCTTTGCTGAAGAAACGTCCCTCAAAAGTGCTTCATATTCGTCAGATATTTGATGGAGACACATAATTTCACGGCTGCCAGTTTTTTGGAATAAATTGATCCCCAAGTTTTTAAATGTGGCTCGGCTGAATACTGACTGATGGCATTTCCTTTCAATGCATAAATGAAATTAAAATAGTTTTTAAAAACCTCCAGGATACGTAGGCTGAGGCCTGGATCAGCAGGTGTATTAGTCGACTCGAGAATACATTCAAAGATTCAAATAATTTCACTGAATTGGAGACTATAATTTGGTTTTTATTTTTAATAGTAATACTTTCAATAATTCGGTTTTTAATTTTTATCAATGAAGGCGGAGTCTCAGACTTTCCCTATTCATGATCCTTTAATATCTTTAGATTAATCTTCAAACTACAGTAAAACATCAAAATCAATCAAAAAGTTCACATGCATTTCAATTTATTAAGTATTTTTCTTTAACAGCAACGTTATTATAGATAACAATGTAACAATAGCTAACAATAGAGCTTAGAGTTATGCTTTATGTAATGCTAAATACTGCAAACATAGAAAATACAAAAAGGACAGAGAATATGTTAAAAAAAATACAACACAGGAGTAACAATGTGAGTATTATTACACACAGGATGGACAGTATAATTTTGAGGAAATGAACTAGTGGGAACTTAATTTCCTCGAGTGAGTTGGTGCACTGAGAGTTTGGACCTTCAACGAAGCCTTTCATTAGTTTCTTCATTCATTTTTTTAATTGTGTTCAAATGAACGTTTGGCAGTCGCTCATTAGACCAGTTTGGCACGGTATGCAAATGAGAATTTTGGCCAACATAACCAGTTCAGAGGCAGTAATTATTTTTCAGTGCACCCAGTTTTGGGCTCATTGTTCAAACACAAACATGAGCTCTCAGTTCCATGCGAAGGAGACAAAAGGAGCTGTGTTCTTCAGACTGAGGAGAACTTTTTACTGAGCCATGATGTGTTGAGATCTACTCGGTGCATCTGTCGACCATTTTGCCTGTAAAGTAAAACAAGTATCCAAGCATATTAGTTAGCTTTAAGTGCCCTAGTTTTGAGTTTTCCATAACATCAGAAAATGGTTTGTGCAGTGATTTGATGGTGAGCAGTTCTCCAGTTTTAACAAGCGTGCCCAGTAGACTAAATTAAGCTTTATGCAGGAGGGCAGAAATGTGGACTTGCTTTAGTAAGCATTTGCACACATGGTCACTACAGCAGAGCAGAGCACAAGCACAGATAATAATTCCTGCAGCCAGAACGAGAGCGAGGTACAGTAATAGTATTTTAAGCCTCAACGAGGTCATTGAAAGTTTTAAGTGGAGACTCGGATGTAATTTAGGCAGTTTGGCAGCTTAGTGAGGGGAAAATCCTGATTCATTCTCTCTGGTGCTGCCGTGTCCGATACAGGTGAAGTGCTGAAGTTCATATAAATACTGTAAATACTGTAGATGAGATGAATTTTTATTGCTTTCGGTGTCGGGCACAAGATCGTACACACTCATATTTAAATATATGTAAAACGAGTGTGACTTCAGTCAGTCACAATGACATAACAGTCCTTAAATCAGCCCAACATTTCAAGAACTTTTAATACTTTACGTGATTGTATATCAGGGGATTTATTTCATCTGGGTGGCACACTGTCGTCACTTTGTAAAGGGTTTAAACTTGACCAGGACCTTTTGTGCTAACACATGCTAACATGCTATGTTTCCTCGTTGCACTTTCGTTTCCCCGGATCAACAGTCATGCATGTGAACTGTTAAAACATCCTGCTAAAACTCCTGGATGCTGACCAGCCGTCCGAAGTCATTAGAGGATGTATTTCCTTGTGGGGAAAGATAAAAATATCTTACATCTTATATCTGTAATGTTAATATGTGATCATAACATTTTTGATGTTATTAGTGTGTGTGTCTTGCCTTTACCTCAGTAATTGTGTAACACACACTGCAGAAGTAGCATGTCGATAGGACCACTGAGGCAGCAAAGTTTGCAGTTTCCAAAGTGTGCATACTTTAATTAAAGGGACCCAGTGGAACATTTGACCACTAGGGGTGCTAATGAGCTCTTTTTTAACGATCTTCTAGCTGGTTCTGTTGGTATTTTTCATACAGTAATGTAATACTGGTACAGTTTTCTCTCTCCTCGTTTTCAGTCGTCTCTCTATTTGTCCACTTTCAAACAACAGCCAAATGCCTTGAAGCTAGCTAGCAGACATTTGTAAGAACAATGCAAGTCTCAAAATACTCAAAAATCCATTAAAATCCATAAAACAACTTATGAAGAAGGAAACGTATCATATTTGTCAGACTACATAGTGAATTTTGGGTTAAAACACAGAATGTAAGCATAGCTGTTTTCATTTGCAAGACCCCAAACCTTCAGCTCAAAATAAGCTAATTAGCTAGCTAGCTACAAAGCTAAACCAATCTTCTTCTTAATTATGTTTTAATCAGGGAATCTACTGAATAAAGAATGTTCTTCTGATGCTAGCAGGATGTGTATTTTTGACAGACAGCAGTGGAACAATAGAAATAATGAAGCTCGTTGTGGTTTTATCTGCCCTCATAAAAAAATAACCAAATAAACTCCACTTGTTTCCTGGTTCTGCTCAGACAGCATTGAAGTGCTCTGGCCTTTTGGCACCTGAGCTTCATATCATGTTTTCAGCCGCGGTTGGCAGAGCCGGCGGCGCTGTAGTGATACCTCGAGTTGATGTTTTACTCACAGACTCCTTTGTGCTTCACTGCCTCCTGCCAAGACCTGAGGAGTCTCTACAGCAGGACCACCAGAGACAAACAGCCTCGACACACACACACACACACACACACACACACACACCTCTCTGAGCAGACACTGCAGGAATAAAACACACTCCTCTCTTCAGTGTGACCCGGCCCATGTCGATGCTCATATAACCTGCAGCCAAAAGAAACACAAGTGCAGATTTTAAATGCGACTTTAAACTTTCTCAAACGTCCTGCATTGTAACGAGAGTTTAAAAAAAGCAACGTTGTTGTTTTAAAGCAGGTTTTTGTTGCAAATTTAAGTGCTGCACCCCTCAGAGATTCCTTGAGGATGAATTATCAGCAGGTTTTTGAGTGTAACCTCATATGTACACTCACCCATATGTACGTATTTCAGTTCTATAATAGCTGTAGTCGAGGAAAGATTAATTAGGAAAGATACGGATTTTTAATAAAAGAGAACAAGGAGGCAGACAGGAAACAAGTCAAATTGATTTATAAAGCACTTATAAAGCAGGTACACCCTAAAGTGACACAAAGGACACAGATAAAAACAAGAGGCATCAAGATAAGGAAAGAACTCGCTGAACTCGCTATGTTCATGTGTCTCTCAGTGTGTGTTGGGTTAACCTTTTCCTAAATGTGTATTTTTTCTCTAAATTCTTCTTCATGCAGTTTGGGGAGAACCGACAAGTGCTGCAGGCCGTTCGGACGCTGCTGGAGGAGTTTCGGGAGGAGCTGCAGGAGGAGGAGACGAGACGATGCCAACTGCAGCAGTCCTACGCCAATGACAAAGCTGCCTGGGAGGTCAAGTGGGCAGAGATGAAGTGCCAGGTTGCACAGGTACAGATGGCGTCTCAGCGCCCACCTTAAAGGGACAGGACACAATCTGGTGCAGGAAAACTAGTGGTGCATTCAATAAGCAGCAAGGTGACAGCAAACATGTTGCCTTCTCCACGGATGAAATCCCACACAGGGCGAAGCGTTAACAAGTGGAAAAACAAACAAATCTTCTTTTGTTCTATCCTGTCATTTTTTTTGCCGCCACCATCAGGCCAATCAGTGTCAGTTTCAAAAGTGAAAGTGAAAGTGTGTCTTAATCTGTATCATAAGTGACAAACAAACGAACAGAATCCGCTTTATAATCACCTCTCAACAATGAAATCGAAAGAGGAAAGCCAGCTTCCAATAAGACAAAAATAAAGATGAATCACTTCTTGGCACTAAGTGATTCTGTCGTCGTGCAAACTAATTAATTCATCACTGTGCCTAATTGTTTGATTCGCTCTAAGCATTTCTTACTGAACTCAAACCAGCTGTTAAATCACTCTCTTATATGCAAAGTGGGAGTGTAAATTCTTTGTAAATCAGGAAGAGACCATCTATATTTCAACAGATACGAGTACACAATACCAGTCATTTTGTGAAGAGGCTGCCCGAAATCTGATTTTAATGTCAATATAAAAACTCTTTAAATATGCAATAACAGTAAAAGGATTCAAAGATTAAAAAACTGTCTTCTTTTCTCCTAAACTGTCTGTTTAAAACAGCATTCACAACATTGTGGGTGTTAAAATCTTCACAGACACTCAGGATAATAACATCTTTTAAGGAATTCAAAGTGTTCAGACAAAAAAACAGCTCACACTGATAAAACTCCAGCAGCTGAGACGGTGAAATATGACTCTGAGAGGCCAGTTTGATTGACTAACCCATGAGTTTGAAACCTTCCTGAATCTGATGCAAAATCACAGCAGTTTATAAAATTGTGAGATGGAATTTTACAACTCAGGAAAATTATTGCAGTGAAAATTGTTGATTTTTTTTGTATCCGCTGTTAGTTAGACTGTTGAATAACCCTGTTCACATTGTAGAGTGATCCACCTGCAGATTTAAATGCCATTGCAGGTTGTTTCTATGTTATTGTGGTCAGGAAAATTCTTATTATTAAGGCAGTGGACGTCATTATTTGACAATATCTATCATTAAACCTCCGGTAATCTCACACCTTCACCCTGCTTGTGCTATTTGGGTTTAAATTTCACCGCAGAAGAAACGGATCATGTTTACAGTGAGATACAGTGATACAGCAGTGCGACACAGTAGGATATTAAATCCATGTTGCTCTGTTGTACAGATGAGTATCTTCGGTCGCAGCCTCATTTTCTGCTGCGTCTGACAATGACGTCGCCTGTTTCGTCTGATTTAAACTCCAGATTTCTGCTTCCCTTTAAGAGGAAGAACACAATCATGTCACCTGACTATGAGCACCGTGTTGTAAGATAAGATTTGAAACCCACAGTGTCTTTCCTTTAGTTTTATCTGATGCACTGCAGCACTGAGAGCCAATTAAACATGAGAGGGGATCTTATTACCTCTCATGCTCTTAATCTTTACAGCTGGCTCTGGTGGTTCATATCGTCGGACGGAGCGGAGGTCGCTGAGGGCCTCGATGAGGACTAATTTGCTTAGCTTCCTCTGATAACACCATGTTGGAGTCATTTCTTGCTTCACTGTGCCTGTTCTGATTAAGACTTCAGACTGTTCCCCCTGAAGTGATGTATATTTGGCTTCATGAGAATAAAACAGCCCAGCAGAGCAGAACTGTGAATTACTCTCACCTGCGTATGAGGATGCGAAGTGGTGATTATTTTCTTTTTGAGCCACCGTCACCAGATAATGTCATCGATGCTCAGGCTGGATCACGTTTCATATTCTGGTTCGGTCGCTGGCACAGAGTGAAGCCTCCTAAGTAACCATCTATATTTATAATGTCTTACGTCTCGGCTCGCAGCTATTTGTGTACGTTATCCTCTCTGGTGCGTAATCAGACGGTTTTAAAAACAGAGTATAAAAGTGTACAAGACAAATATTTGTGAATGGGAGTCGTGTCTGTTTAAAGAGAGCCTCGACTCGCTCAGCTCCAGTACTACAGACTCTGGTTTGTACCATTATGTTGCTGCATCAAAGCCTGTCTGAAGATTACAAAAGCTCTGTTCTGCCCAGAAAAGAGAAGCTTCCAGAGTGGCTTCAGTCTGCAGCTTTGAAGATTACTGCAGTACATCTGAGTCCTCAGTTCAGGTCCCTCCACCAGCGAGTGGTTTGAAATATAAATTTGGGAGGGCGGCGCTCGCTCGAGTGTGTCCCTGCAGACTGAAAGAAAACAAATACTGCTACTTTGTGATACAGTCTCAAAAAATGGCGGTTTTCTTTGTAAGGAGGAGAAATTTAACATGGACCTCTGTGGTGTTTAGTGTGTGTTCACAAGTGTTAGAGTGAAATTAAGCACATTTACTCAGCTGTTTCTTCACTGTTCTTCTGAGCTTTTTGGTGATCAGCAGTTCTGCAACAATGCTGCAAACACATGATGATGGTTTTAAAGATTAGGATATTTTGCTTTAGATCAAACTAGTCAACTGTACATAAAGTCATTAAAATGAGCTTAACCTTATGGAAAAGTCAGTGGTAGAATTTGCTTTCTTCTTCTATTGAACATTTTTATGACCTTAAATTAAAGCGTTTTCATACTTCTTAAGTGTTTTGCAGAGAGTTTCCATATTATTTTCCCTTCACATCAGCAACAGGGTTTAGTGGAGTTTAAAAAAAGTACTACATATAATAACAAATTTTACTGCAGTAGATTTTAAAATTGACTTTTTTTCGTCAAAATTAGCTCAAATAATAATTGTATTGTAATTTTGGGTGAATCAGCCCTTTAAATTGAGCCTTGTTCAAGTCCAGATTAGGTCAAAATTGTTGTATTTCCCTATTAAATTGGCTTGTCTTTGTCTTTATCCTCATTATTTCCTCGTGTTTACACTGTACCTTAACTCAGCATCTCTGTGTCTGTTCTCTTTGACCAGCTGGAGGAGGAGGTGCAAAGTAAGGTCCGAGGAGAAGCACAGGGAGGTGAAGGGGAACAGGCCGGAGTCCCAGAGTGGGCTTTGAATCAGGAGCGGGAGGAGCACCGGCGTCTGCTGGCCGAGAGCCACAGCACCTCCCTGGACCTCCGCTGGAAGCTGCAGCACGGGGAGAAGAGGTGGGGCCGCGAGAGGGCGGAGCTGCTGGAGCACTTCAACCGGGAGCGGCAGGAGTGGGATGGCAGCATGAGGGAGCTCCACCGCAAGATGGAGAGGGTGAGAGGGGAGGGAGGAAAAGGAAGGATGTGGTCAGGCATGAATGAGAGAAGGGGAAAGCATGGAGAAGGAGAAGAAAAAGAGAGGGTTAAAAATTCATACGTGATTTATTCTGATTAGCCTATCAGCAGATAATCAATCAATCAGCAGTATTTGAGGAAAGAGTTTCACCTTTTAATCCCATTTAGTTCTGTAATCTTTCATAGTGTTGCACAAACTTCCTCAGCAGAGGGAGTTTACCCAGTTGTCTTGGAGTTGTAAATTTTTCAGTAGCTCTAATTCATGTTGGCTTAAAAGATGATTAAAAGCTCCTTCGAGACCGATGTTGACCAAAAAAAATATTTCACTACAAGGTTTTCTTTTGTAGCTCTTCTGGAGATTTTAATCATATTTCACTTCTGTTTCCAAGGTCGATAAAAAGATTTAAAGCTTTAACAAACACTTTCAAGAAGTGAAAGGGCTTATTGTTTATAATCAATAATTGTTTGTCAACTATTGAACAAAAATGCCAACAAAACCCATCAGTCTAAAATTACTAGTTGATAGATCATTTTTTTATTTGAAAAATGATCAGATTATATTTCTCAGAGCTCTGATGTTTATGGTTTTTATGTTAAATCTGACTAACAAGCTGAAACCCACAGATATTTATGAGACCATCATGAATAACAGAGGAAAGAGAAAAACTAACAAATGTCTCTTTTCTGCTTGATAAGACTAAAAAAAAATATCCAATATCAAAATCACTTTTTTAAAAAACTAATAAACTGACTAATTTTTTTACTGCTTTTCCATGTTTGATAATATAAGAAATTTGGGTCTTTTGGGTTGTTGAGGAGACTAATTTGAAGGCATTACCTTAATTTTTAAGACTTTTGAGATGTTTTTCTCACTATTTTTTGCTTTTTTTCAGTGACAAGCAATTAATGGAATAATGGGGAATAAAATTAATCTGTAGTTGCAGTAAATATAACGTCTTTGAACTGAACTGCATCTTTACAAACTAACAATAAAAAAACACCACAACTTAAAGATTTGAAGGCTTTCCTTGTTAAGCAGTGCCTGTATGTGTTTGTGACAAAGTGCCCGAGGCGATTATCCTCTGTTGGTTGGTACTTTTTAATAGTCAAAGCCAGAAGCAAAAAAAAAAAATGGAGGATTACTGAATAATTGATGTTCTTTGTGAGATTTAATTAGACAAAACTGCAGCTTCTCACCTTGCTTGTGTGTGATGATGTTCAGGGCAGGACGTAGGAACAAGCACCCGTTAATATGGGATAGCTGTGAGAGCATTAACATATAAAGCAGAGACAGAAACAAAAAAAAAAAACAGGAAAACACTCTTAATACAGCTCAAAAACTACCAATAAAAAAAAAACTGCTGATGCACTGCTGAGCAGAGACACTGAGCAGGAAGAAGAGATGCATAATTCAGTGATGTTGCAGCAAATGATGAGGCGCAGGTCACCAAATGAACTGCTCAGACTGGCAGAGTGACAGTGGATGAGTGATGTGGCTCTTCTCCTTTAACCCTGAGCCTGAAGCAAGAAGGATGCTGTAAGCTTGCAGGACCATATGAGGGGTTTTACATATACACTCCCCTTATACTGGTATTTTATTTTCCGTGCAGATGCAGAGAGAGCTGAACACCCGGCGAGGCGACAGCATGGACGTCAATGATGGCAGCTCGGTCCACAGAGGTGTGTTTTCCCCTCAGGACAGTCCCCGTAACGCCCCGCGGTCGCCTCGCTCCCCGCGCTCCCCCTGCACGTCCACCCCTCTCCCCGTCCCCCCCGTACGCTCCCACTCGGACTCTGAGGCCATGCTGGAGGAGCAGGGGGCCGCGATGAGGCTGAAAGGCCCGACGGAGAACCTGTTCCTGGACGCGTTGTCTCTGGACCCCCTCAGTGGGCTGGAGGTGCCTCCGCCCTCCAGACTGGAGAGTGAGAAGAGGTTCCCCTGCATGAAGGAGGTAACACACACACACACACACACACACACATCAGTCAAGTTAGGAAAATTTAAGATTTTGTTAACGCAGGGCTTCATAAAAAGCCAGTTTGAGCCACAGTGGGTTTGTTGCACCACAGACAAAAAAAAGGAGGCAGAGTTTTAAACGGCAACATGAAAATTTGGCTTCGATGGAAATAAGAGGATGGATCAGAGTAACTAAACTGATCAGGCAGCAGCTGGCGTCGCTGATTTTTCCATTACTTTTGTCTGGACTGAAATGTCTCAACAACTATTAAACATTTTGCCACAGAAGTTTCGCACAGATACTCATGACCTGCAGAGGATGAATCCTAATGACTCTGATCCACATTTCCTCCAGCGTCACCAAGAGGTGGCGTCACCATGTTTTACTCAGCAAATATATAATTGCTCTTTGGCCATTATGTTATACATGTAAGAGCAGTTTTTAACTGTTTTTTTTTTTACTTTTTACAGACAGAATGATTAGCTGAGAAAAGTACTGTTGGATTAGTTGATAACTGTTGATAATTTTGTGAGTTTAAACCAATCAATGACATGATAGAACAAAAGAATGAAAAAGAAAGACTTGATTTAAGCCAAAGTGATAAAAAGATTTAGTGATTTTGATCCTAATCCATCCTGACACTCCTGTCAAAACTGTGTTTGAAGTTACAGGAAACTAAACTCAGCGTCATTACAGTGTACAGTGTGCATGTAAACTCAATGAGTTGCTGCCTTTTATTCTTTGATGTTTAATTTATGTACATGATGCTTTTGTACACTGTTTTCAATGTGAAACTGCAGGTTGAAGTGTAATCTAATCTAATCTAATCTAATCTACAGGACTTTGCGGTTCTAAGTAAAACATAAAATGTCCAACAGACCCAACACATCCTTTTTTAATTTTAACTAAGAGAATTAACTTTATTTCTAATTCATATAGTCTAACTAGTTAATTTCTTCCTATTTGATTTTCAGTTCAATTTGTTGCAGCCACTTCGCCACAGTAGATTTAAAATCTCACACATTAATCTTGCTATAACGTTTAAAATAAACGCATTTGTAGTATTTTGTATTAATATTAACTGTGGTGCTAAAATGAGACAAATAGCTTTCATAATTATTTTTTCAAAATTAGTTATGTTACAGAAGACTTTCCCTTTTCTTGAATTACACTTTTTCAGAATAGTTTTAGAGGCTTCTGCATATAAATCAATTAACAGTGATCCCTTATTTCCACATAATGCAGTTGTCGTATCTGTTGTGTTTCAGGCTCTGAATGAGATCTCAGAGAGGGAAGGAGATCCTGAGTTCCCAGAGGAGGAGATGAGCGGTGGGAGTTTGCTCAGGTAACCTCATGGCAAAGCCTCGAGTCAAACTGAGTTCAAAGAGACTTTCAACGGTCAAACTGGTCCTTAAAAGCTGCTGCATTTTCATTGATGTCAAGAGTGAATTCATCACTGCTCTGAGTGGCTGCAGATTATTCAGCCTTCTGCTGCGTTTTAGCTGCTCATACATACACATGGATTCCTCTGGAGATCAGCAGTTGATTCTGTTACTTACAGTGACAGCCAGTTTTCCCCTGGTGACTTTTGTTTGAAAGTTTCTCTCATGGCGAGCAAGTGTTTCACTTCACTGTGTTGTTAAATAATTCAGGCAGTTTTAAAACACTGAAAAGCATTAGGTTGCTTTTCTAAACATCACAAACGCATATTTGGGATCTTTTTTTTTTCCTGCAGCAGGAAAGAGAGATGAGATCGTGACTGAGTTCAGATGTTCGGTGTCGCAGCTGAAGTTGATGTTAATAAACTGTGTTTGTGTGTTTGTGTGTCCAGAGCCAAGTCCGTGTGCTCCATGAGCGACTTCCAGCGGTTGATGGACAGTTCGCCGTTCCTCCCCGACAAGACTCGCCATGGTGATCAGGGCCAAGACGACATCACCCCGCCTCTGTCCCCGGACGACCTTAAATACATCGAGGAGTTCAACAATAAGGGCTGGGACTTTCCGTCGTCCACCTCTGGACAGAGTCCTGCCCGGGAAGTGTGGACGGGCAAAACCCCCGAAGCCCGGGGAGGGGAGCCCGTTCTCGATCCATTCCAGCCCCCTTCCTGGTTCCTCACCACCAGCGCCACCCTGACCACCAGCACCCTGAGCAGCCCTGAGCACTGCCACAAGTCCCCGCTGAGGGGCAACGGAGCAGGGGCAGCAGGGGTGGGAGTGGAGCACTGTGGGGTGCACATCCTCCACAGCCCCACCAGACCCGGGGCAGCTGAGCGCCACCCTGCCCAAGAGCCGGACTTCCTGTTTGCCAAAGGGACCAAAGCCAGGGGTGGAGTAGAAGCTGGGGTGGGAGCCAGTGGGCCGGATGAGGTGTTTAGCAGTGGGAGGTGGGCATGTGGGCTTCTGGAGGGTGGGGGACTGAGGACTTCACCTAACCAGTCTCCTATCTGCCCCACAGTGGGCTACACCTCCTCTCTGGAGCTTCAGCTCTCCAGAAACATGAGCGACGACATGAAGGAGGTGGCCATCTCTGTGAGGAACGCCATCCGCTCTCCGCCCGGGCCCCTCGTCCGGGACACTGCCTGCCAGACAAACGGCTTCACCACGCGAGGCACTCAGACCACCCAGACTATCAGTGTGGGTCTACAAACGGACCTGCTGAGGAACCTGACCAGCAGCCCCCACCGCTGCCTCACCCCAAAAGGCGGAGGCACGCCTATCTCTTCCCCGTCACGCAGCACGAGGAAGGTTCAGTACTCTCCCGTCGTCCAAAGCAAGTTCGAACGCCCCTGCTGTTCGCCAAAGTACGGCTCGCCCAAACTCCAGCGCAAACTGTCCACATCCAACAAGGCTGACCTACCCAACACCAGCCGAGCCCCCACCCCAACCACACCCCAGAAGGGCAACAACGAGTCAGCGTGGGCTCGCTCCACCACCACCCGTGACAGCCCCGTCCACACCACCATCAACGACGGCCTCTCCAGCCTCTTCAACATCATCGACCACACCCCTGTGGCCTACGACTCCATGCAGAAGTTCAACAAGTCCCCCAGCCGCTCCCGCCCCACCCCTCCATCCACCTCCGAGCCCAGCCCTGCTCAAGGGGCCGCAGACCCTCGAAACGCGCAGGAATGCCTGCGGACTGCTCGCGGGCGCTCGCCCAGCCCCGTGCAGCTGATAGTGGAGACGCAAGGGGACAAAAACGCAGAGGTGGTGAGCATACGGCAGGACCTGTCGGCCCCGCCGGGCTACACGCTGGCTGAAAATGCAGCCCGCATCCTTAATAAGAAGCTGCAGGAGCAGAGCTTTAGAGAGGAGAGGAGGCTGCAGGCTGGAGGACAGAGCAGAGACGGCAGCAGGCAGGCCGACTCAGACAGAGGACAGTCTGGATGTATGGAGGTAAATACACAGACGCACTGGATTCACCGTTTCATCACTCCTTTGATCTGGGGCCCATGTTTTATGTCGCAAAGATATTTATGACTTTGCCTCGGATTGTCACTGTAATGCTCGAAGAAAAACTTTAAAACATTTGTGGTTAATTTAAAAAATAAAGCTAATCAGCTTCATGATAATATCACTAAAATGTTAATGCTTTTTTCTCAGATCAAAAGCTCTGACTGATGCTATGGTAATGTCACAATATTTGACCCTCTTTAATAATGCTGAGCTTCTCTTCTTTGCTGTATGCAGACACTCTTAAAGGTGCTATTTGTGACATTTAAGCACCAATTACAGTAGTCCTCCCATACAAAGGTCAAATTAGTACTATGTACAGTATCTACAGTATACAGTACAAGGTTGATCTCTATATTAAAATGTGCTATGGAAATATAAGAGTGTATTGCAGCACAACACCAGCTGCTGCATGAAAACAAACAATCCTGATTTGTAGATTAACAATTAATTTAGTGACCTGTCAGTCAAGATTGGGTCAGATTATTTAAAGCAGGTTTGACCATCATCATCATTGGAGTAAAAGTGAGGTTTTGTGCTGTAACTGGTGCATAAATGTTACATAAAGTACCTCTATAGGTTTCTTTTTCTGTACTTCTCTTCTTCACTTTAGTGACTTTCTTGTTCTGTGGCTTTTATGTCTTTGCTTCAACTCTCGCTGAGGTCCGACCGAAACCTGATCAACGTGTCTGATAACGGGAGCATGAAACTCATGATCGCACTGTAATAGTCATAGTGGGATCGCAGTTGCATAAATTATCATTATCCACACTAAACAATTAAAATTTCGACCTGAATTTTGAATGCTTCCAGTTTTTACAGCATCTATTCAAGTAAACTGAGAAAAGCTATAATTTTACTGGATGAAATCAGAGCTCTAAATTGTCGGTCGGACCCTTTTCACTGCCCATTCAGCTGACCTGTGGTTAAAAAAAAATAAATAACAGGCAGAAAAACCTCTTTCATTCATGTTTAAGTGGTGAAACAGATATTGAAATGCATGCAGTTTACTGTATGTACTGGTGCACCTCTTGTTTAGCTCTATATGAACAGATTAAAACTTCAGAAAAGTAGGTCATGCAGCATTAAAGCTGTACATTAAAACAATGTACTGTGGACGTGCTGTACATGTGAAACCACAACATGAACAGCAAGCAGCGTAATCCCACATATGGTGATTAGTATGTCCACTAACATCAGGGCTTCACCAGCTGCTGATCTGCAGAACAGACAGTAAGATCAGAGTCTGATATGTGATTTAATGGATGATGGTGTTGTTGTGTTTTTCCTGCAGTCATTCACTAAATGATACAGTGACTTCTGTGGATGACGATCACATCTGCAGCAGAGCAGGATAATGGATTATGACAGTAAATGAGGAGGCAAAGTGTCAGTATTGTTGCACAGACCTGGATATGGATCATATATTACTGGTTTTTTTGCATGTTATTCAAATGTATGCACACACAGAAGTGGGGAGAAAGGAAACAAAACAGTGAATTTAATGAAAAAAGTCAGTTTACTAAAACAAAATGCTTGTTTTTAGCTATTCCAGTGAATAATGGCTCCAGGTAATAATTATTTTCAAGTAATATTTCAATTGTTTAGTCTGTGAAATGTCCAGAAACAGTGAAAAAAGCCACAATTACACTCTTCTAGACGTCACTGTGATGTTATCTAATTGTTTGTTGTCTTATTAAACATTTAGAAACAGAAAGATATTCAGTGATATACAACAGAAACAAGCACCAAAGCCTCACATTTCAAATCAGCAACCTGCAAATATTATTTCAGTTTTCACTTTAATGAATTGACACGTTTCTAAAATGCTGAAAATATAATAATGACACTGTTATTATATGAAATATATAACCGTGAATATTTGCTTTTATCCATCTCGGTGAATTACAGCTGGTGCATTTAATTCAGATTATTCAATCAGTCAGCTAAAAGATGTTAAAAATGTCCAACAAAAAGAAAAAAAAAAACAGTATCCAAGGTGGCATTTCTACATTGAGCTAAAGAAAGAACAGCACATCTATTGATAAGCAGAAAAAAATAAAATTTTCATATTTTAAGGAGCTGAAATCAGCAAATATTTGCTCATAAATAACAAATGATTACCAATATTGCTGATTCATTTTCTCAGAGAGAAAACACTAAAACATCTCAGCAATGAAGCGACTGAAATACCTGCAAGATCAAGGTGTTTCATCACATTCAAGGAGAAAATCCTTGAATCCAGCATCACCATGCAGCAGCCCTGCTCACTGATACGCAGCAGCACAGTCAGCTGCATCAGTACAAACAGTGCTGGTAGATAAAACTTTACAGCCTTACTGTGTATATTGTTATATATGTCACCCAAAGAGAGGTTTGGTTTATCCTCACACTGAATGTTTGGTTATCTCCGACACTCTCTGGCCTTTCGTGTATCTACATGAAGGTCAACGTCTCCGGCTCCCTTTGTGTTTTCTTCCAGGTCCAAAGTGAATGGGTGTGTGTTGGGTCTGTGTGGTCTGCAAGCTGAGCAATCAGCCACTTTAGGTTTCTCCAGATCAGCCTCTCTCTGCCTTTGATATGCCAGACTTTTTTTTTTTTATTTTTTATTCCTCTTTGCCCGATTTTACCGATTAACATTTCCCGCTCTATCGTCCCTCCTCCTCCTCCTCTTCCTCCCCCTTTTCTCCTCCCCTCTCTGGGCTTTTATCTCTCCCTCTTTCTCCCCCCTGTCCACTGTGCTCTGATCCAGAACCACACTGTCATACTAACAACTCCTTGGGGACTCTAACTCTGCTTGTCTCCGTGATGTAAGTTCCTCTTCCTCCTCCTCCTCTTCTTCTGCGACCTCCTGCAGTTGGTTCACCAGCCACACGGACCTCCTCCCCCACCCCCGCCTCACCTTCACGCCCTGCAGGCCTCCCCCTCCCTCCCCCCCCTCCGTCTCCTCACCCTCTTCATTAATGCATGCTTCACAGGACAGCAGAGTGACAGTGTGTGAAGCCATCGGAGTGGTGTCAAAAGTTGTGCGACGGCCATCCATCTGTTTCTTCGTGTCAGTACACGCATGCTCAGTTTCTTTGGTGTTAGATCATCTGTTTTTTAAAGGACCATAATGGCGTTTTTGCATGTTTTAGTCCATCAGACATGAATCATATCTACTGTTCTTCAAACCATACCATACATTTATAGATTAGTAGATTTTATTATTCCACCAGCATGAAAAACCAACCTCAGGAGAATAGCACGAGACAGATAATCAATAACAGAGAACATTTATTAAACTATAAAACTGCAGCTAAGAGCTGAACTGGTCTGATAAATGTTCTTCATGTTGATGTTACAGCTTCATATGCTAATGACAGGTAGCTAAGGATCAGTTTTGATGGAAATCATTAACTTCTTTCAGTTTTTTTAATTTTTCAAGTAAAAAAGCAGAGCTAACTTGTGTTAGCTTAGCTGTCTGCTAGCTAACATAGGCTGCTAACTTAAGCCAAGGCTATTCTTGGCCAAGGCTGTTCTTTGGCTTAAGTTAGCCAGTGGGCCCGATGGTAGGCATAATAAAAACCTGGTAGACATTGATTTAAAAAAAAAAAACAACTTAATAACAACATTTAACAAGCATGTTGTATATGCTACACTTGATTTCAGACAAGACTATAATCTGCTTGTAACAATAATTCCAATTAGATATGGTGTAATTAGCTAATGTTAACCTTGCCTAGAAACTAAAAATCCCAAACATTTTTAAAAATCTGGGCAAATATGAGGTAACATTAGCATTAGCTAATTAGATTAGATAAGCTAAAACTTGTGGGTGATAATATAGGTGGTAATAGATGGTTTACCAAAAAACATAGCTAACATCAGCATCAGCTAGCTTGTGTTACCCGTGCTAACATAAATGCTTATTATTAGCAAACATAGACTAGTTCTTAGAGACAAACAATCAGTGAATATCAAAATTCTGACAACAATGATGTGAATTTGAGTTTGTTGTTATCAAACTCTGATTTCAGATGTCCTGTGAACTTTAATATCACAAAAACTTTTTAATTCCTTCTTTCTGCACTAAATTAGCCTGTGATAGGAGCATCATTAAAACTATCAAAGTATTAATGCATCTAAAGCAGTTTTCAAGTTTCAGCATTTTTGCCGTCATAATACACAGAAAATAAATAAATATATGTTATTTACCATCAATGTGATAAAAATCTGCAAAAGCCCCAGTATGGTCCTTGAAAACAAACTAAGATCACGTGACTCAAAGAGTCATCAGATTGTGTCTTGATTACTGATCAAAAACCAGATTTTGGTAAATTTTCCAAAAAATGTAAAAGCAGTAAACACGACTCAGACGAGACGACTCTTGGGCGTTTCACACATTCCTCAGCACAGGTTGTCTGTTGTCTTGTGGGACCCGTCGGTTTTGTATCTGGATTATTCTAACGTTTTGTTTCTACCAGGTCCTCCTCTTTGTGTCACCATGTGTGCGACTGGATGGACTGTGATCTTTTCTCGTGATGTTTTACTTTCTTTCACCCCTTTTTTATATTCATGCAGTACTGTTCTTTTCTCTCCCCTCTTACAGTTTCCCCTTAGTAATTTCCTCTCACACTAACAAGTCCTGCAAAGACTAACTGAAGAAAGCTGCTGCTAACACTCATAACTGTGTATAATCTGTCACCTGTCGGGTTGTGTTTTTAATGCCTGGTGGATATCGACTAGTTACTCTGGTTCATGTTGCATGCTTAAAGGAAAAATCCACCATCAGACAGTTTTGCACTGTTGCACAACATATTACAGAGTGTCAGGGCTTTTTTTCAGTGCAGTAATTTAGTCTTCAGGTTTTCCTCAACCTCTCTTGTCCATTTTTTATTTATCTAATGTTTTCCTGCACAACATAAAATACCTCTGAGAAACAAAATATGCATTAGAAATGTCTAAACCTTTTGCATTTGAATGTGGTGGGCGGCTGTTTTGACAACTCTCTTCGCCAGTGAGTTCAAAGAAGCATTAAGATTTAGAGTCGGCTGCTAAAAGCATTGTATTTGTCAAAGCCGAAGTCAAAAATTGAAACGTAATCAGTTTTAAAACATGAATTATTTTTTTGTTTTCAACATGCTGCAAAAAAAGACGATATTAAACCCTGTTGCCACTGTAGTCTTGCAATGCTCTCACTTTCTTGTAACACCACTGCAGGCAGCAGGCAGTTTATATTCTGTCTTGCATAATTTCTTTGTACCTGCAAAGACTAAAGTAGATCGTTACAATACAAATGGATTAAATAGAATAAAATATCTTTCTTAAGGAGTGTAAATTCTGCACAATCTAAGAATAAATAGTCAAGGTTGCCAGTTTATTTTATTATTAATGAGATCAGGGCAGAAAAAGTGACGGCGAGTTGAAGCTCTATTGCAAAAATACAAAACAAAACATGCCCACGACTCATTTTAACAGTGTCAAAGTGTTAACAGGTGGATTTTTCCTTTAAGGTCGAAGCTTCTGAGAAGTCAGGGTTGATATGAAGTTGTTTATGTTGCTGTCCTCTGTTCTCTGACTTCCTGTACACATTACTGGCGCATGATTTGTGGCGTGTGTCCTGATGTAATTAGCTCCACATAGGGAGTCTTGTATTAACCAACAAGCCGCCCATTTAAACAACCACACCTCTGTGCTTCGGGTTTGTTTCAACCATCCATCACTTGCATTCATAAACAAATTATTTATCGCTGGAGACGCTGCCTATCCGTCTCTGTGGCGTGTTTCCCCGCCTGTTCAGCAGGTGTGTAACACATCACTCTGCCGCATCCATCTTTTCATCCACTCGACTTATTTTTGCTTCAGTTCATCCTCCGTCACGCCACCGCAGCCTCAGTGCCGTGTATATTTATAGCAGAACTAGATTGTTGCTTTGCGGGCTCGATGTCCCACCATCCTTCAGCTGAAATCTAACGCCTGGAGATGAGCTATTTATAAATCAGGACAGTGGTGTGATGTCCCGGTGTGATCGTTCACCCAATCACACTTCTGACATCATTTTGAAGGGGGGAATGACGCTCACCCACAGACGCTTGTCTCTCATCTTATCGTCCTCTTTTTTCCTCGCTTTTTTCTTTCCCATGCATGGGACGGATGTATAAAAGTAACTTTCAATATGAACCCCCTGCAGAATAATGCAAACACAGTCATGAAGCAGTTTTAAAACCCCTGAGTTTGCATTATTCTGAGTTATACATCTCAGTCAGCATGACGTTATGCTTACATGCATTATATATATATATGGATGTGTATCGACTGCATCCATGTTTGGACATAAACAGGACAGTTTTGTCCTTCATCTGACTCCAGCTGTGTCCTCTAACAGCACAGCAGCAGCAGCCTGTGTGTCCTCACACATCTGTATGTGATGTGACAAAACAGCAAACTGACAGTAGAAAGTGTTGATTCAGCTGTTTGGTCAGTTTTCAGGCTGTAGTTTGTGCCTGTTTATCGTGTAATTAAATCAAATTGTGATATGCTGCTTCCTTCACATCGATCCAGTGTTGCATATCACATGAAATGGATGACAGATGCAAAACATTCACATGTTTACGGCTTGTTTGCATCATTGCACAACTCCAGATCCTTTGCATGACTGCAGAGCTGATTGTGTGAGGGTTAAAACTGTTTATTGACAATACAGCAGTATTTTCATTAAAACTTGGGCTTAATTATCATGAACTTGGGAATTTCACTTATTTGAGGCATCCATGTTTATTTGGTTTCCAGGCGCTTCTGTATCGTTAAGCGCCAAGTTGGATTAATATGCACTTTCAGAAGAGTCTCAGTATTTACAACTTTAATGAGGTGAAATAAACTATGTGAAATAAAACGTCACGAGACTTTTTACGCACCGTTGTTCTTGTGTAATATCATTTATTTCACTTCAGTGTTTTGCAGAACTTGAGCTCATTTAAACGGTGTGGTTTTATTTGTGTTGCACAATGATTTGATCAATCAGGGTTTTTTTCAAATCATCTTTAAGTTGGTCTGCTTTTGATTCTTGGAGCAGATTTTCTCAATCGGTCGTAGTGAAATCAGGTGTTTGTTATCAGATCCTCTCATCAGTGAGTGACTGAGTCCCGTCCAGGTGTGAAGGGGAGAGTGAAACTACTCTGCAGTAAAATGCTGCTAAATTAAAGTTTGTTAACACTTGTCTGTGCAGCTGCAGGTAACTGTCAGTGTCAGCAGTAACCAGACGATCCTAAATGACTGTTCTGTCTGTTTGTTATTGCACGCCTGCACCTGTTTAGCTGACCCCATGCTTACCTGAGCAGATGGTAAGTTCCAGTTAGGTGAGGCTGCGAGATTACAAACGCCAGTTGCTGTGAGGCTTCTTTGGCTCATTTCGCTTCAGATTTTAGTTGGTTTTGTTGAACTTCCTCAGGTTATTGTGTTCACTTTAATGTAAAGTTGTTGCATTGCTCATCAATCCATCATATGTGCCATCAACACATCTACATCCGTCTAAAGCTGCCTGAAATCTTTAGTCCTTCTTTTAGATACATGTACATTAAAAATTAATCTGAGCATCATTAACTGATGCAAATGTTACCAGTTAAGCACTGATTTGTTGATTTGAAGGACAAAAGCTGTAAGTTCCTGTAAATATGATGAAACTGGGCTTAATTTGTGTATTTTTATTATTAAACACTGTCCTATGAAAACATGGGTTTTATAAAATTACATCTTTCTTGAACTTGAAAACAACAAATATCAACTCAAAGTCCACTTACTAATTCGTCATGGAGCGTTTGGTCACATGACACAGTCTTTATCAGTCTTTATCCCACTGCAGGATTAAGTTTCCAGGTGTATTTTAAGAAACTGGTTCACCTGTTGCGCTTTCAGAGAGAGAGACAAGAAAATGTCTCCTCTCTGACGTTTTTCTTCTTTTTAATAATTTTTTGTTTAAAGTAGAAGCTTTCAGAGTTCATTCATACATCTGCCTCCTGCTCATCATCCACTTTCTTTCTTTCTTTCATTCACAGTTTGTTTTTTTTCAGTTTTGATTCTGTTCACTTCCTGTTTCTTTCGGCGCCTCGTTGCCCCCCCCCCCCACCCCTCCCCCCTCTCTGACAGCTCCTTGTCATTGGCAGGACCTGCCTCGCTCTCCGGTGGCTCCGCCCCTGGACTCCCACTTCCTGAGACCGGCACGCCCGGCCAACCGCCGCCCCCCCTCACGCTGGGCCGCCCGCTCCCCTTCCTCCTCCCCCAAGTGGTGCGAGGGCACGAAGAGGAGGTTCACCTTCCCGCCGCCGGGACACCGCAAGACCATCCTGGAGGGCGAGGAGCCAGCGTGAGGACGTCCTCTACCTCCTCTCACCCTCCTCCTCCACCTCAGCCTAAAAGACCCAGTACCTCAGAAACCCCCCCTCCCCTCCCCCCCCTCCAAATCAAGAGACTCCTATGTGATGGAGACGAAGGGGGGGTTGGGGAGGGCGGGGGTTGCAATCCACCCAGTAGCACCAGCTGACCATCGAGGAACCAGAAGAACCTGGAGTGTACTGTAACATCATCGAGAAAAAGACATAAAAAAACTGCGTTTCCATAGAGGTGCCTGCACACACTCGAGTTTCTCATCACCCCATGTGTGTATATATGTATTTAATACATATATGTATATTTTAGCCACAATTATGAACCTTTTTTTTTTTTCAGGTGAAAACTGTAGGTCAGCTGTTGCATTTGTATGACATTGACGCCATTTTTTTTTGTTTACACTTTTCTTTTTCTTTTTTTTTTTTTTACATAAAATGTCTTTTACGTTGTCCTGCATCGAGTCATAGACTTTTTTTTTTTTTTTTTTTTTGGTTTCCAGCCTTTGAAGCTTGACTTTTCTGTTTGGTTGTAAGGAAAGAAAAGACAACACAAACAAACAAACAAACAAACAAACAAAAAAAAAACTTTTCTGCTTCATCGGGTCTGAAGCAGAGACACATGATGTCATTTCTGATGCTAAATGTAATTTCTACGTTTGGGAGAAACGTCTGGCTGGAGAAGATGTGTGACGACAAACTGAATAAACTTTATGCATATTTGGAAGGCAGTTGTACAAATATCGGTCAAATATTTGCATGCCTTTTGAAAAAAACTAGCACTTTAGTGCATGTACATACGAGCTCTAGTCGTTTGTGATCACTCGGCTCCTCTGTGGGGACGAAGAAAAAACTCGTCGTGGTGGTGGGAACTCTCGAGCTGTGGTTTTTGTTGTCACATGATTTGCATTGACTGAAAAAAAAGAAAAAAACAAAGAATTTTTAAGTAAATTATTGTACCTACCGAGCTGTCTTTGTACAGTTGTTACTATTGGATATGAATTACTTTTTTCTTTTGACAGGAAAAAGGGATTGTGGAATAAAAAAAAAAATTATGAATGTTTTAAATGAAAAGTCTATGTCGAAAAGTCTAACGATCTATAGTCTTATGTAAAAAGTAAATGGTAATAAACATGAATGTGTATTTACAAAACCCTCTCTTCTTCTTCTGTGTGTGTGCGTGTGTGTGTGTGTGTCTTGTGTTATATTCATTTCTCCATTATAAAGGTTACACTCAGCTCATGACAGATTACACACTCTTTCATTAGACCTGAGTTTGTGCTCTTGGCACAGAGACTGATCCTGACTCTGAGTGTGTGTGTGTGTGTGTGTGGATTACAGTTGCAGACCACAGGATTACAGTGGGTCAGGGGGGACGAACACACACACACACACAGAACGTGAATAAGAAGATTGCGTCCTCCAGAAGTCAAATCCTCTTGCATCACGGTCATACATGTGCCACCTTTCTCATGTTACTCAGCTCGTCACGCAGGATAAAGACCGGTCATATAAACCCAGACGATTTTTTATCACGTCCACAGTCGCGTCTGTGTGTCATGCTGTTTATTATAAAACAGAAGATGATTATTGAACTGGGCGGCCTTTTGGAAATAATGGCTTTCAGAGTGCAGTGGTGCCGTTTTTTCCCGCCGTGTCTGAAAGGGCCTCGACTCAGCGGATGTAGACTGAGTCTATCAGCCTGCCATTAGGTGACTATTTCAGTCTGTTTTCTCCTCCCCTTCTGCTGTCTGCATGGTACTTTTTTTTGCACCGCAGCTGCATCCTGGGCTTAATGTCACCCAAGATGATTGTGATTGGTTTAGGTCATTTTAGGTATCAAAAAACAACCAGTGCTTTTGTTTTTGTGGAGATGCTGCAAAGCCCTGAGTGGCCATAGAGAAGAGAAAAATATTAATATATAAATATGCTAAAGCTATATTTTTATTACATGAAACACACAAACCCACAGTTTTAATATGTGTGCAAAGTTCAGAGCTGAATGAAAGAATATTTCCTTTTTGAATTTAGCTGAATTATTCCTTTAATAGAAGGAAAACATCTAAAACGTGTGTTAAATATGCAGCAGCGTCTTGAGTGTGACGATGCTGCCAGCTAACAGAGACAAATACTGTGAATTTCTTCCTTTATTCTGCTCATTTTCAGCTTTTCAATGAGGCCCACAAATCAAACCTGTAAAATTTGAAACCGTTTAGCCTTCAGCGACGAACTCTAAACTCTCACCGGCTCTGAGGGAGTGTAACTGATTGTGGTAAAGCAGAGAAAAGAGGGAGTGATAAAGAGGGAGAGAGGCAGAGAGCTGAGGGCCTCTGTATACCTTTCACAGAGTTATAACGATGAATAATTAATGAGGCCCAGCTGCACACTGGGAGCTGCTGATGGCACCGAGCAGGTCAGCAGAGGGAAGAAGAAGAAGAAGAAGAAGAAGA
>JAPZDY010000004.1:18853898-18869851 GCA_029783645.1 Ctenochaetus hawaiiensis | reverse complement strand
CTCTGCTTTAATGTCTGCAGTCAGCTGCAGCAGGGAGGGTGTGACCTCTGTGAAATAGAAGTCAGATATCCCGAAGCAAACATGTTGGAGGACGAATCTGCTTTCAATTTAATGTGACATTTTCAGAGAGTAAAGTTACTGTAGGTGGCACTTTATGCTAAATGTCCAGCTCGTTACAAACAAACCTCTGCTGCTGTTTGCAGCTTTTAGCTTCCAGCCTTTAAATGTGTTAAATCAGCCTGCTGGAGGACTAAAATAGGATCAGAGAGTGCTTTTATTCTTCAAATTAAACTTCTGTTTTAGTTTAACATTTTGTCTTTTGTCTTCTTTTATTGACATATTTGTATGTTTTTTCTATCTTTAAATGTGCACCAGACTGCTAACTTTAATGTTTGTGCTTCCTCTGTTGATGGACGGAAACTAAAATGTGCTGGTTTATCAATAAACTTCTTTATTCTGCTCGTGTTGCTGGAGTCTTGACCCACATTTCTTGCACTTTGAGCTGCACTTGAAATGCACTGACATGCCAAAGTCTTTTGTTGTCAGTCTGCTCGTTTGTTGTCTTTAACCCCTCTGACCTGTCAGGTCACTCCTTCCCCCATTAACACCTTCACACTTACCTTCACACCTGTTCCCAGTTCCCTCATCAGCTCTCAGTATTTATACACCGCCCCTTTAGTCACAGTACCAGATTTTTAATCGTAGCATCCCTGCTGTCAGAGTTCACCCTTCAGCCTGTCTGACTCGAGTTTGTGCTCCTGCTTCCTTTGTTTCGCTCCTTTGACCTTAGTTTCCTGATTTAATTTTCATAAAGCTCAAAAACTGAGGAGTTTTTCTTTGAAAATTTACAAGACGCAGAATGTTTGCTGCCTGAAAAAGCTCAACATTACGACAACAAACAAATGCACGCATGCATTCCAGTGCAGCCTTTCAGTTTGTCGCCTGTTGACATTTCTGTCTGAGTCAGTCAGGATTTCATCAGACGATCATTAAACACTGTCCCGCAGCTTTACGATGAGATTACGTTTGTGATTTATGTCTGTGATCACCTCACAGTTTACCTCATGTCTGAAATTAAACACCACTTCACAAAGGCACCTGTAACTGATGCAATTAAATGATAAGAAAATAAATGAGGCATCGGAGACGTTTGTCAGGACAAAAATCTGCTGATCCGAACGATGAGTGCGTCCTCAACGGGACACAGCAGTTTTTTAAAAGGCGAACGTCTCATAAAAAAAAGTTTCAGTCTCATGAAAACTTTCCATTGTCTTTCCTGCTTTGATCATTTGAAGACAACACTGTGTCCAAAAAAATGCTGATCCATGAATAAATCAAAACTGCAGGACGCTTGTTGCAAACTTAATCTTAATTTCAGTGGCAGGAGAAAAAAAACTCTGAGAGAATAATCAGCATGAATTTGCTTCTTCTTTTGCCAAAGCAGAGGTGACAAACAGTTCAGATGGGCTTTTTTTGAAGCACACTGAGTCACACGGTGAGTTTCTAACCTTCCTCAGCATTAAAGCACCTCTGTAAATGAAGCTGCTTTTGAATACTCGCTCTGACATTTGACTGTGATTGAAAAAGATAAAAAGAGCGATGTTTTTCCTCTCCGGCTCTGATGAATAATGCAGCAGAGACCGTCTGGGCGTCGCTGTCAGATTGTTTAGAGCAGTTTCCCCTCGTGTTCTCGAATCTTTGTGTGTTCCACTAAACAGATGAGACGAGCCTCTTGTTTCACTCCTTCGCCTTGTTTTTGTGGAGTTTGCAGCTGCTGTCTGAGAAATCAGCTGACAGTTAAATCTGAACACTGGGGATCAGTGTGGAGGATTCGAGTCCAGTGGGTTTCACAGCGATCTGCAGTCACCATGAGGGCAGACAGATGTGTTTCTTCTGCAGACAGACTGCTAAAAAGCAGCAGAAAGGTGGATTTTTTTATTCATAAAAGGCTGGTCTTATGAAACTAATCACAAAGTGAGACTGCAGCTGAGAAATCTCTTCATTCCTGACACCAAAATATCTGTCAGGAACATTTGTCACCCATGAAAAATTGTGACCTCCGAAAAAAAACATCAAATTTCTGTCTTTAAATAGTAGAAAATGTCACCATCTTCACATTCAGGTCAGAAAATTAGGTTGATTTAACTTTAAACTTGTCACCCAGGTGTTAAAAACTGTCTTTTTTCGACACAGTTTGACACTGTTTTCCCTGTTTTGTGAGTCATCTGATGATAATCAGCTGCCCCTTCGTGAACACCTGTTCCTCATTACATTTACACAAACAGGGAGCCGCCTGGTTCCTCTGGTCAGTGTAAATATTGCATCTTTGTGGTCCAACGGCTCTTGTTTCTCTTTTCCTGTTGAGCCTGTTTCTGTCTGCTGAGCAGTAATTATCGTCATGTTAGTTAGTTTCCTTTTGATTAATCAGTTTTTTCTTAACAGTGTTAAGCATTTAGCTCAGAGCATCTCTGGGTCTGTTAATCGTGGCTGTGAGAGTGAGAAGTTTTTAACTGGTCTGAGAAACTTGCATCTTTAAATCGAAACAGCCCCAATTAAAGTAGACTATTGAAACTGAATTTTCACAGATATTTTGGCAGCTTTATAAGTTGCAACAGTTGTATTAATGTTAATAAATCATTTCTTAACTTAATTTTTAAATTTAAACTAACTCCACATTGATTAACCAATTATAAACCCTTTGTAACAACTGGAAAACTATAATTAAGTACACTTTAAGAGAAAATTAACCTAAAATATAAACGCTAAATGAATCCTCTCTGATCAGTAAATGAATCGCTGCCTTTGTTCACTGTTTAAATGTAACCCATTAAAGTTTAACCAACCTGCAGTCCAGACAGTTAAATAACAGCATGTAGCCTGCAGTCTGACGTCAATAAAGACGCATTTTAATCAATTTTACCGAACTGCCCTTCGTTCTCCGTGTGTCCCGCTGTCAGAATTAACCTTTCAGAGGCTCCACGGCGCCTCCTTCAGCATGCAATCTGTTAAAAATTGGACCCCAAATTGCACATGCCTGCAGCTGTGAGCGAAGGCCTCAGACAGACAAGAGCGGCACAATGGGCCTGGCCGTGCCATTAGCTGAGGGTTGTCATGCCAACAATACAAAAAAAAAAAAAAAAAAAAAAACCCCAAAGCTTGACACGAGCAAAAGGTTTGGCAACCAGGAGGATTCATATGGAGCGAGAGCTTCGCCTGGAGGCCCTTCACTTCTTCTCACTTTGTGTTACATCATTATTCAAGAGAGAAAAAGGCCTGTCCTCCTCCTGCAGACCGCAGCCGTGGCAGCTACCAGTGTGTTCGATCCCGGGACGCAGCGTGGCAAAGGCTGGGTGTCAAGTTTTTTTGTGGAGGGGAGGGATTTTAGCTCCACAAGAGGTGCATTATTGTACGAGCTAAACAGACAGCCCCATTGTGCCGCAGAGTGTGACGACCGCTTGAACCCTCGACTAAAACCAGCAGGACGGACGCCCGGGCCGATGTTGAATCAGAAACAAGACGTCCAGCGAGCAAAACGGTTTCAGAAAACATGAAACCAGCTGATCAAGACGTGAGAAATATGGCAGAATGAAACTTAGTTTAAGTGCAGCATCAGAAATCCACTTAAAGGCACAATATGTCATTTGTGCCACCAGAGGTCTCTGAATCAAAACATGAAACTAAAGATCTATGTTCGATGATGTTCTGTAGCAGCAAGGGATCATGGGATCTTTTAATTTCGTTGTTAAACAAGTAACAATGCAGATTAAAAACTACCTGTCATGAAGTTTTATTTCATGTTTGCCATCTTCCTTCTTTTCTCTCACTGATGTTACTCCTGAAGTTAGCAACATGTGAAAACATCCTGAAAGAGGAACAAAGTTTTCACAGTTTTATTATTATTAACATCTGGTTTACTAACAAAGACGTGTACGTTGAGTATAAAAGATGGTATTTCTGAATCTGCTGCGTTTCTTTTGCAATAAAGTAAAAAAGCAGAGAAAGCCTGGGATGCCAGACTAGTTTGTAATTGTGATTTGGTTTAAAACTTCTTAGTCTATTTTAATTTTACTACAGATGTCATCATCAGGTGCTTATCAAGCTGCCTATGCGTTTGGATGAAATAGCAGCCAATCAGAGCAACACAACAAAACGTAAATAAATCAGAGCAGAGCCCCTGAAACAGCTTCTCTGCAAAGGGTTTGATGAGCAAAGTGATAAAAATGTTAAAACAATGCAATAAATGTAATTCATTTATATGTTTGTTTGTTTGTAAAACCTAAATCTGTAACTTGTAGCCATGGCTGACAAATAAATGTAGTGGAGTAAAAAGTAGTTTTTATTACTTTTGAATGTTTTGCATAATTGTTCCTTAAAGTGAATACTCAAAATATGCAAAAAATGTGCTAAATCTGATAGAATAAAACTTACGCAGTTTATCAAAGCTTCATATTCTCACCGGTCTGACCTGTGACTGACCTCATCAGGTTATCTCAAAGCCTCCACTTCAACTTAAAGTTACACTATTTCTAAAAAAAACAAATGTGCAACGCGCTTCAAGTTCGGTTACACCATCTGTCCGTCTTTATGGAGCAAAAACAAAAAGACACCATTCATTTGGTGCCTCCTTAATTCCTCTTTTGTCTGTGCAATTTGCTGTGGACGTTGCCAGCCTTTCACACACACACACTCACACACACACAGAGCTCACGTCTTTGTGTGTGTGCCTCTGCACAGGCCGGCATGTGGTGAAACCTTCAGGTCCCACAACATCTGAGTCTCTCTGAGCCGCTGTGATACCACATCAAAAACAACAGGCAGGGATTTGAGGCCGTAATCCTCCGGCAGCTCAGGGTGGAGGAAGGTTGGAGAGGAGTTACGGGTCCTCACACACATCGCCGCTCTGCTTTTCTTCACAGACTGGAATATAAACATGTAGAAACATATTTGCAGCATTTCTTGTTGTGAATGAATCAGCCTTTCATTCATTTCTTGGAAAGTTTCCAGACGTAAGCTCGACCAGCACACACCTAATCCTCAACAACAGCTCTCCATCAACCCTGGTGACTTTTTACTAAGATGTCAACATCTTAAATGAAACTCAGGATGGTGTTTCTGCCTCTATGATTATGACAACTACCAACCACAATCAGACTGAAATAATCCTCATGAACTAAACCACAAAGAGTCAAAGCTGTCAAATTAATTCCACATTAACAGTTTAATTAACTAAACTGACACATTCACATCACATCGTTTCAACACAGATATTCAAAGTCCGTCGTCAAAGATCAATTATGGCCCTCAGATATCAGTCTAACACAGAAGGTTTGTTTGTAACTGAGTTACAGAGATTGTATTTCACAAAGCTGCACTTTAAAGCGTCGTTGTGTGAAAGGAGGAGCTGGTCACTGCTGATGGAGCAGCCTGATGAAGTGACAGTCAGCTGGATATCAAGCGTGAATAATGCTGCATATTAAATTATTAATAAACTGCTCCTGCATCATAACGATCTGTTTATCCATCCATCTGTCTCTGGCTTTGGAGAGGAAAAACTGAGGGAATTGTTTCAGGGTTTTAGTCGCTTTTTCTTTTATATATAACAACTAATTTTTAGTTGTGATGTCTTTCAGTTTTTGCTGGATTATTGAGCAGATTATGTTTTTGAGAGAATAAAACATGCATGAAAAGGATCTGAGTGTTGTCAAACTGTTGGTGACTTCTTCTGTGGCAATTTTTGATTAGATATATGCAGGGTTGTTAGTGTCGCATGCTGGAAAGTTGTGCTCTCTTGTGTGTATGTGTGTGTGTGTGTGTGTGTGTGTTCCATTAATTGGCATAATTGTTGTCATTTTTATTGTCATATTTATGTTTGTGTGATGGGAGTGGAGAGTGCGAATCCATTAGTTACTGATTTGTTTTGTGGCTGCTGCAAAACATTTCAGATTTAATGTCTCTTGGTATGGAGGATGAAATATGACCAATCAATTAATACATGATTATGAAGCGTTCACAGAAAAGTTCACCTCTCAGCATCATATACTCATAAAATACATCCTCCTAAATGTTAAAAAAAAGCTTAATCAACACTTCATTTAAAGTTTAAATACATTGTCAAACGGTACATTTCCTTTTTGCCGACTTGTTGATTTTAGTGACATGAAGAAGGTCAAAAGATCCTTGTGGACACTGATTGTGCTCATCACTGTTAACGTGGAAATCATGTCACTGTTTGTTAAAATAAAAAGAAAATTTGATCTTAAAAATGGTAAAAAAAAGATGCAGAAATTGTTGAAACCTCTCTTTTAGTGAGTGTGTGTGTGTGTGTGTGTGTGTGTGTTCACAGGTTACAAAACATCTGCAGGCTGCTGTTGTGACTGGAGGAAGGAGGAGGAGGAGGAGGGCTTGGTGGGGGGGGGGGGTGAAGCAGTGGTGGGTGTGGGCAAAAGGATGAGTTGTCATGGTAACCACTCCTCTGCTGTTTGGGGGGGCTGATGATGTAAGGATACCTATCGCTGTGTTTCTGGGCTTTTCTCTCCTTGCCGTCCCCACGTACACACACACACACGCACACACACACACACACACACATGGCTGCTGCATGTGAAATGAAGTGTGGAGGAGACAACAAAGGAGGTCCACAACTGTACATGACCGGACATTTACAGGAAGATACGGCAGCAGTCCATGTGGGACGCTTTCATAGCAACCTGCTGCTGTTTAATCTCTTACAAAACTGATTATTGTTCCTCTTTTTCTTTTATTTTAAGACCAATTATGCTTGTAATTTTCTAAAAAATCCAGGGCACTGAAGATAAAACAGCCCTCTCTTTTTTTTCACAATCTCTACGTCCCTGTAATTGCTGCTCCCTGATGCACTTCACGTCTTCAAAGCCATGTGTGCACGATTGTGTGTGTGTGTGAGTGTGTGTCAGTGTGTGTGTGTGTGTGTGTGCGCTCCATGCATCATTAAAACACAAAGGCAGAAAGCCTTGCAAAAAGGCTCTTACAGTAAACCATCAGACAGCAGCTGCAGAGGACGATTCCTGCCACATGAGGGCGTCAGCTGCTGAGCTTAAAGGTGAAAAGACAAAGGCGACGCACAGATTTAACATTTTATTCTCATCACAGGTCATAGATGTTTGTCACAAATCGAAAATATACACAGGTTGTAAGACAGAAACAAGCAGTGCAAAGCTAACTTTTCTCTTCAAGATTTACAATATGATACAAGGAGCCGAACAACTTAAGAAAACTGTGAGAAAATGTAATTCTGTGTCTAGTTTGTTTGGATTTGTGGCCCAAACGCAAAGCAACAAAGGCCTCATATCAGTTCATCTACATCAATGAAGTTTGATTTTTTACATTATTCCTCCGACTGAAACAATAATTTAAACATCTCAGTGTCAGTGGTTTAATTTCTTGATTCCAGCCCTTTTTATTCCTTCACAGAGAGCACACGCCAGCACTCAGACGCTGATCCAGAACCAGCAGTTTGTGATTGTCTTTATATGTAATGTTGCATAGCATGAAAAGAGAGAGAGAGAGAGAGAGAGAGGGAGAGAGAGAGAGAGAGAGAGAGAGAGGAGGTGAAGCATCTGTTCAGGCTGCAGCTTCACATCTCTGGCTGAACAGCACCTCCACCACCTTCGGGTCGGCCAGGGTGGAGAGGTCGCCCAGGTCCTTCTCGTTGCGAGCGACCTGACGAAGGATTCGCCTCATGATCTTCCCTAAATGCATCCAAAGTCAGAGGTGGAGGAGGCCAGATGTTACAGAGGTGGAGAGCAGAGCAGGAAGTGGAGGATGTCGGTGTAAAGAGAAGCTGAGCTCTTACTTACCTGAGCGGGTTTTCGGGAGGCCAGGAGCATTTTGAATGAAGTCTGGTGTGGCGATTGGTCCGATTTTCTCTCTCACTGAAAAAAAAAGATACAGAAAAGTTGTGAAGCTTGTTCAGAGGGAAGTTAAAAAATAACTTTATATTCTTTCTCACCAAAAAGCAAAAAAACTTAAGATCAAACAAATAAAGAGAAACTAACAGACATTGATCATATTTGTTGGTTTCAGCCCCTTTAAAAGGCAAAAAAATATTTCATTCACAAGTTATCTTTGCTAGATTTTGTCAGTCATCTAGAGAACCCTGCAGTTTATCTTTGACCCTTTGGAGGGGTCTTGACCCTCAGGTTGGACCACATGATTAATCAGCTTTTACTAATCTCCAATTTGTGAGACTCAGATTTAAGCTGTGTGATGGTTCCAGTTATTTCAGGTTAGGCTGTTGTTTTAACCACTTAACACAGTTTTTATGTGATGTGACGTCCGAGTGCATCCACAAACCACATTTAAACAAGGGGATTGTTCAAGATAAACATGAAAACAATTTAAAATTACTCAATGAAACCAGAGTTTTGAGTGTTTTTTTTCCCTTTAACCCTCTGGTGAACCCGCTGAGTCGCAACCTCACCCAGTCTCTTCAGCTCCTCCACCAGCGTGTGGTTGAACTCTCCGCTGTTTTTCAGGGTGACGAAGCAGTAGAGACACTCGCCCTTCACCTTGTGAGGCCGACTCACCACCGCAGCCTCCGCCACAGCCGGGTGCTCCGTCAGGGCCGCCTCCACCTCTGCTGTGCTCATAAGATGTCCTGAAGGACACAGAAAAACACAGAGCCACAAGTCGTAAGACGTATAAATAGCAACAGATGTTTTACTGTGAGGACACAATGTTCTCGGGAGGCCTTTAATTCATTTAAAGATATTGTTGTCATATTACACAACACAGTTTCGTTGTACCGTTTTGGAAGAAACAGCTGTGATATCAGATGGTAACACCTTGCAGTACAGTACCTGACACATTCAGCATGTCGTCTATTCGTCCTGTGATCCAGAAATATCCGTCTTTATCCCGCCTGCAGCCTGACGGGGCACAAAACAAGTCTCATCACCACCAAAGGGGTTTTTACAGCACTTATTTTAGTGAAAAACAAAGAGGTGTTTCAATTTTTTTTTGACATTTGTTAATCCAGATTGTCTTCAATCTGTGTGGTAACTTAATTATCTGTCATCCCTGATTCCCACACAGTCTATATAATATATTTTTTGTGTCTTACCATCACCGGTTACATAGTAGCCTGGGAATTTCTTGAAGTAGGTATTTTCGAAACGTTCATGGTTTTGGTACAAAGTGCGCATTACTCCAGGCCAAGGCTTCTTGAAGACCTGCAGTGAAACACAGACACTTAAACCATTAACAACTAATACTAATAAAGCTGCTTTTATTGCTACAATTCATAATTAGAATGATAAACCTATGAAAAACTTTTCCTGATGCAACACCTTTTAAAACACAGTTACCGAGTGTTTTACAGGGAAAATCATGATTTAAAGAATCAAGAACTGCAATGTAGTCAAAGCAGGGACACATGACCCCAGTAACACACAAAATACACTACAAGAACATAAAAAAAGAGTGAAACAAGCACATAAATTTAATAAATGTTTCTACAACTAATAATGCAAGTTTTCAAAAAAAATCTTCTTATAATGTCACAAGAGAAATGATGCCAGCAAGCAGCAACAAGACTAACAAACCAATAACAATCCAAACTGATCTGATAGGGAGAATTTATCATAGATATCCAGTTCCACATAATGAAAACGTAGCTTTTAAGTTTTTATCTGAATATTATTCTTTCTCTCCTATCCATTGTGTTTGTATCAGTTGATCTGGGCAGACAAATGAAGTTGTACAGAAATGAGCTGAGACTCACCAGATAACCTTCACCCTCGCCTTGCAGCTCCTCTCCGTGTTCGTTCAGGATGGTGGGCTCCACCCCGAAGAAAGGAAAAGTCTGAAATATAACGATGGATTTAAAGTGAGATAACTGTGTTGCATGGATTCAGCTCCTCTTTCACATTATAACCTGGATTATAATCTAAAAACTGAATAACAGTTAAAAACACTGATGGATTTCTTCTCACACACACAGGTTCTTTTCCAGCAAGGTTTGATAAAACTGATAAAACTCATCAGAGGAGATAAACAGATGTTTTTAAGATCCACATTCACATATCAGTGTAGAGACTTACAGCAGAGCCTGGTTTCAGCGGCGTGGCAGCAGGAAGAGGAGTCAAAACATGACCTCCCTGTGGAGACATAAAATGACTTTTAAAGACGAAGCAAACTCATTTTATAGGTGTTTTTAATGTCATTTTTGTCTTTAAGATGAGTTTCCTGCTTCCTACCAATCATTTTTTTTATTGGTTTAATAAAAATTGGTTGAAATTTGCCAGATTTGACCTACTTTTTTAATCCATTACACAGATGGCCACTTACAGTCTCTGTCTGCCAGAAAGTGTCGACTATGGGACATCTGCCCTGACCGACCACCTCGTGGTACCACTGCCACGCCTCCGGGTTGATGGGCTCACCAACAGTACCCAGAATCCTCAGGCTGGAGAGGTCATACCTGGAGGAGGCAGGTGAGAGGATTTTTCTCAGATATCTCCTATGATTTATCATTATTATGTCATATTTATCCCTGTCACTGTATTTGTTGTGTTGATTGTTGGCTGTTTGGCAAAGTTTGTATTGTTTTTTGAAAACTGGGAAACTTTTAAGAGTACAAACTACACCTGAGACACCTGTCAGGTGTTTTGAAGCAAAAAATGAAAAAATCAGGATAAATCAGAGCTGCTGTGACTTTCAGAAGATGCAGGCTCTTACTTCTGCAGCGGCTCCCGTCCGTACTTCATCAGCAGGCGGATGGCTGTCGGAGCTGTGTAAAACTTGGTCACTTTGTACTTCTCGATGATCTCCCAGAACCGGCCGACATGAGGGTGAACTGGAACACCTTCAAACTGGAGAAAACACACACACACACATCTCTAAATAGACTGAAAAAAACCCTACTTTGCTCCTGTAAGAAGCCATAAATGTGTCTGCTGACGTCACTGTGGTGACCTTCACTGAAACCAAAGGAACGAAGTCTCTCAGACTCACCAGGACGCTCGTGGCCCCGTTTGCAAGGGGGCCGTAGGCGATGTAGGAGTGGCCGGTGATCCAACCGATGTCGGCTGTGCACCAGTACACGTCGTCATGGTGATGATCAAAAACATACTTGAAGGTCAGCGACGTGTAGAGCAGATACCCGGCAACGGTGTGGAGGACACCCTGTACGGTACAAGAGGACGGAAACATGAATGAGGAGGTCATTGATCAACGCAAAGACAGCAAAAACATGGGCAGAGGAGGTGTGTGTGTGTGTGTGTGTGTGTGTGTGTGTGAAGCAGAGAGCTGATCTCAAACCACCTGATGCTCTGGGCCTCGTGCTCTGAGCAACAATAACATCTAACACACACAAAATACCAAAATGCATGTGCGGCTGTGGTGCATTCAGGCTCCTCTGGTTGCATCTCTGCCTCTCAGTGTCACAAAACCATCAGTTCTCACTGTTTCACAGCAGAGCCAGCAGGTTATATAAAAGGTAGCACAGTTAGCACCATTACGGGCTGATCATCAGAGCAGAAAACAGACACTGCGGTTTAAAAGATGTGGTTTCACAGAGAAAATGAGCAACATGTTTTATCCTGCTAGTCCCACACACACACACCCATATGTTACCTTGGGTTTGCCGGTGGAGCCGCTGGTGTAGAGGATAAACAGAGGGTCCTCGGCGTCCAGCCACTCGGGCTCACACTCTTCAGGAGAGTCTCTCATGACTTCATCCCACCACACATCGCAGTGCGAGTCCCAGGGGGTCTGACACACCACAACAACAGGGAGCAGACGAAACCCAAATGAAAAAAAAAACCTCATTACTTCCACTCATGTGGTGCAGCAGGAGCACAGGCAGCAGCACATCATGTCAATTTTGAGCTGTACTGTATTTTACGGTGCTCCTTGGAGCCTTATTTTGAATCCTGCATTGGTAGACAAATGGTTGTTTTAGCCTCAGAAGAGTGAGGGTGTGATCCTCTGTGGGTTGTGGACTTAAAATCTGGGAATTTTTCATATGAATTCACAAGAATTTTGTCAAAAGCTTCTTTAATTCTGATGTTTTCCTTCAAAGTTCATCTCAAGTCTTTAGCATCTGGACTGCTGCTTTGGGTTAATGTAGTCCCAGTTTGTTTCTAAGGATGCAGCCGTGACGTATAAAACATGTCGTACCTGTAGTTTGTTGCATGCAGCTCCACTTTTTGTCCTCAGTGCGTGGTGCTTGACGACGAGGCATTTGGTGACGCTGGATGAATTTCTGGGAGGAAATGAAAACAAAGCTGACAAGGTGCCGTGTGACAGTTTGCAAAAGTGAACATTTGAATTTATTTTTTTCTTGATCTCATCTTTTTTTTCCAGATGTTCCAGCTGCTCGTGTCATTTTTTGGTATGAAAAAGTACTAAAGGGAACACACTGTAGCCTTTGATCCTGCAAAAACTCCACAAAAACCCTTAATTTGGAAAAAAAGGGAGAAACCTTAATACTAAAACCTTAAAACCATAATACTAACTTATGAGTAAACATATAAAGGTTCATAGTAAAACCTTATCAGGCAAACTTTTGCTTTGCCACATGAGGCTTTGGAATAATAGACAATATTACTTTTTACATTTTATTTTGAAATATTATCTCTGAACCTGTCCGCCCCCCCACCCCCCACCCAGATAAGCATTCCCGGCATGATGTTTTTCCGAGCTCACATCCCTCCCATCCTCATGTTGCCACGGTGAACGAGCAGCGTGGGCTTCCCTAATGGATCCGAGCACTCCATGTTGCCCGGCAACCCTGTAATGTGTAAACCTGGCGGTGTGTATCCTCAGCGTGCATGTTAACAGCTGATATGTGTGTTTTTATGTGTGTGTGTCCCGTAACTCGTACACCAGGGGTCGAGTCCATTACCAGCAGCTAATGTAAACAAGGGCGGATGCTGAGAAGCAGGAAAGTGTTCGCCTTGAAAGCAGGACCTACTTTTCTCTGCACTTCTGCAGAGCCTCGTCTGCAATCTGTTTCAGGTTGATCAGCTTCTCTCCTCTATAAACACCATCTGTATTACAAAAGGATGGAAGGAGGCAGAGACAGAGAGAGAGAGAGAGAGAGAGGGTGAGGGAGGGATGCTGATGAGGATATTATAAACATTAAGTCACTTTACAATTTGAAAACCTTTTAAGCTCTTAACGAAAACAACACATTAAGGCTGAATCAAGCTTTAATTTTTAATATGGCTGAGTTGAACATAGAAAATGATATAACATGGCGTTACAGATGAAGCACTGCAGTGCAACAGAGATGCTCCGGTCTGAAAATCATATTTCTAGACGTAAAGGAAAATGCTTGTTATTATGAGTGCAGTGTCCATCGTTAACATTCATTCACATTCATTTGTTCAGCACTTCAACACATCAAATCCCGGCTGTGGACGTACCTGCAGTCACCAGGACGCAGCTCTGAGCGTCCATTATCCTCTCGCACAGAGACTCAGAGGAGAAACCTGCAAACTGAACATGAGAAAAACACAAAAAGGGAAAGAGCTGAGGACATGACGTACCATCTACGACCTTTCAGGGTTAAATTTGGTTTATTACAACTTGAGTCTTACTGTCAGAGTCTTTTCAAACACATCTGTTTATGCTGGGATCTGGGAGCCAGAGGCATCTGAGCTTTTGTGATTAAAATGTTTCAAATATTGATGTTGTAAAGAAGCTACAAACTATAAAAAGTTGATGCTTCTGAATGTTGATCAAATGTGAAATATGGTCACAATCATCTCTTCATTTCCTGAGTTACTGCGTTGAATAATGACCCGAAAAGTGTTTCTGCAGAACATGATGATGCCACGGTGAAGCTGACCTTTGACCTTTAAATGTAAAATGTTTTTACTTTAACATTTTATCCAATTCAATTCTTTTGTGTAAATTTTTATCACAGTTAGTGAATGAACTCTAAACTTATGGCCACAAACATTTTCGGTGACGTCACTTTGATGGCAAAATCTAATCAGGTTTTTCTTGAGAGCAAGTTGAAGTCTGTGCCGAATTTGAGAAACTCTCTCAAGGCTTTTCTGAACATAACACATCTGTCCTTAAAAATCAAGTTCTGTTGTTTGTTATTTGTCATAACTTAACACATTGTTCTTCTTGGAAACTAAAAATGACATTTATCACAACTGAAACACCACCTTGCTCAGTTTGATACACTCGGGGTTTTGATGCTCAGTTGCACTTGGTTTTTTATGTTCACTGACATTTATGTTGTGGCTACTGTTGCGTTAAGCTGCTGTAATGTAACTGACATTACTAAGTCAGTTCACTAAGTCAGTGAAACTGTACTTAACCTTCTGTTAATCCTTATATTGTAACTTGCAGCCACAGTGGCTTCAGTTCAGCAGGAGTCAAAGTCTCTCTACAGTGCAAACAGTCAGACCGATGCACGCTGTTCCTTCTCATTATAATGTAATGTACCCTTGTTCAACATTATGTAATAAACCAGACATTTATAATGAATCTTTTATTGGACTATCATCTGCTGCCAGTGGCTCGTGCTCTAGCAAAGGTTAATAGTTTACAGAGAGAGTATCAAATTTCCGTGTTGATGACAGCGTTATGAATCAGGTCAGCACACGAGTGGCATCGGTTGTTCTGCTCCATCTATGATTTAATTTCATGCAGAGCTAATTTACGATTAATGCTAACAGTCACATGAGAATCTGAGGAGCTGGCACTATTTTCAAAGAGCCGATTGTTGTGAAGTGTTATTTATACCAAATATGATTAAAAACTTAAAATTTACGACAGTGACCGAGCGCACGAGGTTGCCAACACTCAAGTCGGCCTTTACAAGTTATAAAATAAACCTACTTTAAAGCCTGGAGATATTTTTAACAGGGCTACTAACCTTTGCACAGATGGAGAAGCTTTAAAAGCTAAAATAGCATTGGCTTGACTTGCTTTCTAAATTGTACTGACTCTGATGCCTTCCAAGCTGCCCATAGCCCATATATTGAGTGCAGGTGCTGGCGGCGTTTTGTTCTCACAGACACCAGCTGATAACTACAGGAGCAGAGCTGTCTGGACCAACAGAAGGTTCAGCTCCTTTTTACTCCTAGAAACACTGAAAACCTGCATGTTGACCGCCTGTCTCTCAAATAGCAACACAACAAATGTCAGAAAATTAAGAGATAAAGTCTGTTATACTTTGTCAGCATGCTGGCATTAAATGATGTTAATCCAAACACTGATGAGACAAAGCCTGAACATCATTTGCATCAAGAAAGAAGCTGTTCATCACATGACCTACCACGATGGAGTGAACAGCACCTATCCTTGCACAGGCCAACATAGTGTAGACGAGCTCAGGGATCATGGGAAGGTAGATCGACACCCTGTCCCCCTTTTTTACACCTTAAAAAAAAGGAAACAAATACACTTTAGGTTTTTTGCATGGGCCTGATTTTTGTTTCTTCTCAACTGAAACCAGCAAAGTCAATGAAAACTTTTAGCATGTTAGATATGGTTCAGAAACTGTATTGTATGTCCGACAGAAGTATATGCAACTAGTGCAGTACTGGATGTACTGGGCACTGAGCCACATCTAATGAGGTGCAGCATGCTGGTTATGGGTCAATGATGATGCCAGTTTTTGTCTGAAAGAATTTAGATTGAACTTCTGTACATTTAAACCTGCATCTTTGAGCTACGGACTCCTGCTGACATTAAAGTTAAACTCTAATAATAATGTTTTAAGCTTTTGCCAAGGCATGTAAGAGGTCATCACTGTTGAGAGCTTCTTTTTACATTATGTTCCTTTTCAGGTCCTGAATCCAGAAAATGCTGGAATTATGCAATAATGTTGGCATGTATTCATCTCTTTTTTGTTTTTTTTTTCTCAAACTTTTGACTGCTGAAGTTTATTTCTAGAAATTAAAGCATCTCCTTTTTTAACTACCAAGCATTTCATATCTAAATTACAC
>JAPZDY010000004.1:18836011-18853449 GCA_029783645.1 Ctenochaetus hawaiiensis | reverse complement strand
CTTCTTTTTACATTATGTTCCTTTTCAGGTCCTGAATCCAAAAAATGTTGGAATTATGCAATGATGTTGGCATGTATTCATCTCTTTTTTGTTTTTTTTCTCAAACTTTTGACTGCTGAAGTTTATTTCTAGAAATTAAAGCATCTCCTTTTTTTAACTACCAAGCATTTCATATCTAAATTACACTGTTGAGATTTATGAGTTTCTCACCCATCTGCTTGAGGACATTGGCACAGCGGCAGACTTGGCTCAACAGCTGTCGGTAGGTGATGGTCATGTGATGGTCAGGTGAGTTCCCCTCCCTGATAAGAGAATACAAAAGAGGAGAAACATAACTCGAGTTTTTTTTACTGTGACGTAAAACATGCAGGCTGCATGAGGTCACAGAAACATCCCCGATGCACCTTAAAAGTATCGTCTCCATGAGTTCTGCAAGTTCGCAGGTTAGATAACCTGTTCCTGTTGTCTCTGGATCTATATCGGGTTTGGATGTTTGACAGACAGACAGTTGTTTCAAAACTATGTGACACGATGTTTCACAGGACAGCAGACAGTTTGGTGGCAGCCCTCTGATGCAGGACAGCAGCCAAAACACTGTAACAATGTGATATGAACCTTGTCTGCGGGCTTATGGTGAAATAAATGACTGCAGTGATGAAACTCTGCAGCAGATAAAGGGTCATGAAGTGCATCGATGATGTTATAGTAATGCAGATTACTGCACTATTCTGAATATGGTCAAAGAAAGTCAGCATGAGGAAAAGCCTCTTGTATTTCAATGTAAATATTTATTGCTTTGTGTCTGTAAGCCAGTGTATATCAGAGTAAACCAAATCAAATGAGGAGGTCCACTGGAATTAATGACTGGGAGTCTTTAATTCAATAAAAAGTGCTCAATGCTCCTGTTAGCTCTGAATGTGGATTGAGAAAGGCAAGGATTTTACATGTCAAATACAACCTATGTTCAAAAGTATAAAAGTGAATTTTTATATTTTCTGTGCTCAAGATGACTCAAAGTCATGTTTATTGTTATTATCTGCTGCTGAAGACTAAAATAAGAGTCAGGAAATCAGGCTTAAATATAACTAGCCATGTTGGGACAATAACAAAGTAACCTTTGATCCCCCTAAAATATAACATGAATTAGAGAATTTATGTACAAACAAGATTTAAGAAACTAATCCACGTCTTTATCTCTGGTAGGCTGCACTGCAGTAATAGGATTTTCTCTGGTCTTTCTAAAAAAGCTCTTTGACAGCTGCCACTCATTCACAGCGCTGCTGCTTAAGATCCAACAAAGGCCAAGAGAGCTGAGCACATTACTCCACTTCTCAAAATCCCCACACTGTCGTCATATAATGCACTACACATTTAGAGATCACTGCAGAATTTCTGAGCAAAATACTGCTTTCAACCCTCCAATCTTCTGAGGTCATATGATATAAAATCCAAACATGGAAAAGCTTCTTTTAGCTGCTGTGCTGCAGATGTCTTGAACAAATTCCAGATTATTGGACTCTTCTCTATCATTACCCAGAAAGTACAGTGTGTACTGCTGCCTTTAGACTTGATGCAAGTTTTGTACACGCAGCATAAATTTCTGTCTATTTTACTTTTATTTGTACTCTCCTTTTCAAAGTCTGAGTGTGTTGAATAATGCACTCCCTTTCTATATTCATTTACTGATCTGGGCAAAGTTTCTTTTTCTTGTCTTAAAGAGGAAAAAAGGAAAATGACACTGAGACAAACATGAGTGACGGGACACCTTTCATCACAGAGCACCGAGACTCTCGTCAATCTCTCATTTCAAGCAAACGCTGACAGCTCAAACCAAAAGCTTGATTCCTTTTCTTGTGTCATTGTTGTCGGTGATGATGATATTTCTTTCATGATGTATTTTAATTTTTGGTTTGATTCTGACATCTCTGTAATTTAGAACACTGTAAAAAAAAAACATTGTCCTTGAAATGCCACAATTTTACATCTTTTTCTGAAAAGAAAACATCTAGTAATCCAATGTTATCAGCCTGTGTTATTTATTTGATTTTTAGCAGATGCAACATGAAATGTAATAACAAGTTGAGTCAATAAAAAGACACACATTTGACTTTGGATACTTTGTGGGCTTTCATTTAACGGAGGGTGCTACCATTTGAGGTAGATTCACAGATGTTGTTTGGACAGGGTGTGAACAAAAGTTTTAAGTGTTTAAGAGGTCATAACTAAGTGTTTGGTTACCAATAACTGTAATATAAACATGATAATAACACATCAGTCACACGCTATATCCTCCTCACATGGCTGTCTGAAACAGACATGGCATGCAGTTGAGCAGATACCATATTACGTAAGTGCTTCAATGTAATGCAAACACTTGTGTGGTTATGGTCTCCCCTGTGCCCAGTTTCATTGAACCACTGTTGCTGCTGAGTTGGCACCACTATTTCTTGTTTGCTGAGTCTGTTCAGTTTACAGAGCAAATATGTACTGTGATGTAAACTGAAAATAACATAAAGCAGAGCCTTTATGGCTCAGGGCGTAAGGCTTTCCTGTAAGCAGCAAGGCACTAAAAAGTTAAAAAGTAATTGGAACAGTTCATTGAGTGCACATGTAAAATATAGCAATAATCAATCCATCTCTTCTTTTCTTATTTGAAGAATCTTGCACAGTCATGTAAAAGTCGGCCTCTGTACTTCATAAAAACACCAATAAATTTTTTCAATGAGTCTTACAGGACTCTGACAGACTAATGTAATGTTAAATTGTGATATGCATTTGACTTAAATGGGATGAAAGCTGGAAAAATTTTGCAACAAATCCTTATAAGTGTTCTCTGAGTCTCACTGACACTGCTGTGCTTTGGTGCAGAGAGGTTGGCACGGGGGCCAAACGGTTGCTATTGACTTGAATACCTGACATAACTCTAGTCGGTGTTCCCATCAGAGCCACCATTCATTCCAGGCAGACGTTGTTGCTTACCAGTAATAGGCTACTTTTTCACCGAGATTCTTCTCCCTCACGAGTCTGTCCAGGACATTATAGCACATGTTGGTTTTGGCCCCCTCCATGCATTTGATATAAATGTTTCCTTTTGTCACATCAAAGTTGTACTGCATCATTGGTCCTGTTGCTGGCTTCTTCCAAAAGAATTCATCAGCAATCTCTTTCCAGAAAGCTGGAACAAAGTGATATTTTATGTCAGTACTATGGGCCGCAGACAGAGCACATAAACACAGAGAGATACTGTGTGCAAACAGGCTTTGGAGGGGAGTAAAAAGAAAGGGAAAAAATAAAGATGTGTTTGACCTACCTTCTGAATTCTCAAGAGACTTCTTGTACAGCGCAAGATAGGAGTTAAAATCAGGCACATGCGCACCCCTCTTCATGTCATCAGGAGGGTAGTACATTTTGTCCCGAGATTCAGATACAACCATTGTTGGAGGACAGATGTCGACAGGCCTGTATCATCAGAGAGTCAGAATATGGGTTAATCTGGAGTCACTGCTGATCTGTCTGGATCCTCCTGGGTAAGGTAAGAACACTACAAGGCCTCCTCTGAAGCAACACAGTTTAGCATGCATAAGACCCACCTCTAATCCCTGATCTGCAGGCTCTCTTCAAGTCTGCTTAGGGCCAGAGCAGCCAATCCGCTCTCATGGTGCAGCACTCCCACTTTTTCATTGGTTGAGCCCTCCCTGGCCTGTCAGTGGTATTATTTTTCCAAGCAAGGAAGTGGAGGAGGATGGTGATGAGGAGAAGGAGGAGTGCTGTGGGATGAATGCTGGGGATTCAGGCAGGCATAGGGAGGTTTATGTGACAGGGAGGGTGATGAGTAGAGAAAGAGTGCCAGTGCAAAAGAGAGACAGAGAGGGGAAACAACATTGTGTTCACTGATACCCAGTAAACAAAATCCTTGAACCTCAAGATATTATTACTTGATGCTCTTCACACAGTAGCTTAAGTATTTTAAAGGTATTTATTTAGTTAACTTGCACAATAAAAAGAGGCAGTTTTAGGGAAAAATGGAAATATTATTCTTTAGACCAAATTAAATAATAACTCTTTGTTTAACTTGTATTGTTTAATTTGGTTTTCATATATTATTATGACTTTACCAACATAAACACTATTTTTCTTACCTAGTAATCTATTTCAGATTTTGGTTTTGTCACAATTAGAGCATTACATGTGCTAAATTTACACCCTATTTTCATTGTCAAATAAATATGTTATATTTTATAGCTTATACAATATTATTTTTTTCATTATGCAATATTGTGTCTTTTAACAATGTTATCGTTTTTAGATTTGGGCATTTGTTCCCTTGATTTACTGAAAAACCTGCAACGTGCACTACCATTCCAGTTACATAACAGATCTCAGGGGAAATGTGCAAAGGCTGTTGCCATCGTTTGTTTTTGATCTCGAATTTCTATCTGGGATCGATTAAAATGCGCAGCGACCGACGTTGCGTCTTACGTCAGACCCGCTCAATCGAGCGCGAGAGATTGTGTTGATGTCGGCCTGTGCTGTCCCGTCCATTTGCTAACATACCGGGACCAAATCTCAAGCTTCAAGATGTTTTTGTCTGCTGCTGTTCGCTCTGCGGTATCGCAGACGGTAAAGTTGTTTTATTGTTTAATCTCTGGCTAATGATTTAAGCTCCCTTTACGATTATTTGGATACAAGATGCTATGACACCCCGCAAGGGCAAGCAGTGGAGGCCGCTAAGCTAACTAACGTTGGGTAACATTAGCATGCTAGCTACTTTAGCATACCTGCTGTCAAACATTTAATGTTACAAGGTGATCTTTAGACAAAATGATCACTTCTAAGGGAAATTTGCACGGGACAAGAGCAGTTTAAAACATGAAATATCACAGAATTTACTCTGTCATGCACGTTCATTTGACATTGACTGATTTTTTTCCCCACTATGTACATACTTCGAAAAATTACAATATGACATTAATCAATTTGTTTAACAAATCGATAATAGCTTTTATCATTTAGGCACGACCTAGTATTAAAAGTTATATAACGCAAATTTATACATTTATAGTACTACTACTAATGTACGATTTTTCTTCTTTTCATATCTTTTCGATCTACAATAACTACACTTTAATCTTTATAATTGACATGCTATTTTGCTTTTGTTTGTTATCTAAATTTGGGATGTTAATTATTATTTTTAAAAATATTCCTAATTATGTAAAATCAAGGACATAACACGTTATCTATGTGATTCTGTCCAGTTTTTTTCTTTTTCTTTTCAACTTCTTTATTATTCAATCTTTTCAGATAGCTTCTTCTCCCAAAAAACACATACCCACCGAAGGTCTTCCTTTTGGGCAGGTCGCATATCATTTCATGCAATAACATTAACATTCTGCTCACTGGTCTTCTTTCACTGTATTTGAACGCAGGCCAGGCAGGTCAGGAGTCTGCATCGATCTGCAGTGCGTGCTGGAGCTGGTGGCATCTTTGTGGTGAGTTACAGTTTCTTTGCAAAGTCAAGAGATGTGCAAAAGAAATTTGTAAGTGTGAGAGTGAAAATGAGGCCACATATTATCTTCATGCAAAAGACCAATTTTACTCATTTTGGTATCATGTTTATACATGATACCAAAAGAAAAAATTCACAACCAAAAATATAAGTCATTTGAATTTTATAAGCTGTATTTACTTGTTGTTTACAGATGGTCATGATATTGATATAGGTTTCAAGATAATTAGCCAGTAAAACTAGTATGTAAACGTGATGCGTGTTTGTGTTGAGCTGGTGCTTCCATTTTTGCCGAAATAATCCCAAAGGCATCCATTTTCCAAAAGCTCTTAATTTATCCCAGGAGCAGCCTGTAGAGCCTATTAGAGTCATGCTTTTCAACAAAAACATCACAGGTGATATTTTAATGTAATGGAAACTTACCATGGTTTCATTGCCCCTTGATAGTAAAGATGTTTTTAGGCTGTGATTGGTGGAAATTCAGTTTGGATGTATAATCAGAGAACCACTCCTCTTCAATCAAGAATGTTGCTTTTGACGCTTTTAACTTCCAACACCACTAATTAAAATGTTCTTTTTCTTAATTGCACAAAGGATGTTTGTTGCTCACAAGGGGGCAGTGTGTGCAGAAGCTTAAATAATTTGTTTCTGTCTTGAGTCTGCTGTTTGGCCTGATGAAGCACCTGTTTCCCTTTTGGGTTTAGGTGATAATTTTTTTCACATTTTATCAGATATTATGAGATTCTTCTCAAAAGCCTGTTAATCACATAGAAGCAGACCCTGTGGTGTGAAAACTCATCATTTACAGCAAATTCATATTGATGGCTTCTGATCAGGGTTTAATAAAGTAGTTGATTAGTAAAATTCAAAGATGAATTAAGTTATGCCTTTACTGTAAACCATGAGAACACCAATGTTAATAACTTTTAATAACACTGTGTTATTTCTGTTTTAGCACAGAGATACTCCTGACAACAACCCTGATACTCCTTTTGAGTTCACTGAGGAGAACAAAAAGGTAAGGTTAACTGTATGCAGGCAACACAGTTAATCTAGACTGGTGTGAATACTGTTACTAAAACCATGGTGTGGACCGGCAAACGGAACTGACGTTATGACCAAAACTTAAATGTCAGTAATGTAGCTATATTGAAGGGATGATTAATGGTGCTTTTAAAATAATATGAACTCAATGAAAAGTTAAAAATGTTAGTGTCACAATACAATATTTTCCAGCTTGCCTAAATGTAAATTCTGTGGTGACAATGGTATCACTTGTGCATTTCAGCAAGAGAGCGTGGGCTTATCCATGATCACATGTACAGTTTTAGTTTTACAAAAAGTATGTGACATAGCTGCTGGAATGTTGCTGTACAAGGTGTTTCTTTTTCGTCCTGTCTGTTTATGACACCTAAGAACATAAATACAAGTTAGAGGCATTTAAGTGTTGCATTACATGCTTTTAGTCTGTGGAAATTTATTTTCTCATGAGGGTCATGATGATGCAGAATCAAAAAACTGACCTATTTAATGAGTTACTTGTCAGTCTGATGTTTACTCCATTTGAAAGACAGCTAATGTGAACACAAACTGAACCAGAACTAAAATTCAACATTGAATTTTTCTTTTCTCACTCTGGAAATGAACCAAACCACAGATGTGAAAGCATACAGAGCACCTGATCATTATAACCAAGATAAAAAATAATTATTTTGTTCTGTTTAACTTGATATTACTTATAAAGCTGATGTCAATCCATGTTAAAGTGCAGAGGAGAAATGCAATGATTCTTGTTCTGGGTAACTCCACATTCATTGTAAAATGTCTCTTTTTTTCCCCCCTGCAGAGGATTGAGGCAATTATTTCAATGTACCCTATTGGGCACAAGCAAGCCGCCACAATCCCAGTGTTGGATGTGGCCCAAAGGCAACACGGATGGCTCCCGATCTCCGCAATGAACAAGGCACAGTAATTCTTTGGTGTTTTACAGCTGTGTGATGCCACTTTGTCTGAACAACATTTTTGTGAGAGACCAAACAACAACTATGCCTCATATGTCATGTAAGGGAACTTCATGAATATTTGTAATTGTTTTCATCTAGGTCGCTGAGGTGCTGGAAATCGCTCCCATGAGAGTGTATGAAGTAGCGACATTCTATACGATGTTCCTGCGTCAGCCCGTGGGAAAATACTTCATTCAAATCTGTACGACAACACCCTGCATGCTCTGCAACTCAGACAGCATCCTGGAGGCCATCCAAAAAAAACTGGGTATGAGTCATTTTCCATTTAATGACATAACATCAATGAAGAGATGAAAAACACAGATAAATCAGTCTTTTTTATTTATTGTGGATACTTGACATATACAAGAACATGATAACAAACATGTAAATATACAATTGTCTCTACAGTTTAAAAAACAGTGAGCTGTAACAGCATATAAGACTGAAATCAAGCTTCAGCTGTTAGACCTTATTCGGACCAAATCAGGCGTTGCGTCAAAAACTCCAATTCTTCTGTACATTCAAATGTGGGTAGTCTGTTAAAAAAGCAAGGGTGCAAACTGCAAGGGTTGCAGGAAAAAAGTGCAGCGGCTGTGTGTGGAAAAGTAAAAACAGATAAATTTTAGAGAAACACAACTTGACATCACACTGCCGTGATCAGAATGAGCCGAGCTTAAAAACCTTGCCACTAGGAAGTACAGAGACATTGATTTGCATTTGCAAATGAGCCAAGTATCCCAAACCACTGCACAAGCTTGGGATAATGACAACACATCTGATTTGGTCTGGATACAGCCTTGACCCTCTTCAGTGCATGTGGCACTTATCAGAGCACCATCACATCTGTTATTCTTTCTCTCATAACTCAGATGTAGTGTTACATAGACTTCATAGTGTTCATCTTAAACATGTCAGAGGAAAATAGCTAAAATAAAACATGTCTTAATTTGTTTTTCATAGGCATCAAGGTTGGAGAGACCACTGCAGATAAGATGTTCACATTAATAGAAGTGGAATGCCTGGGTGCCTGTGTGAATGCACCAATGGTCCAGATCAATGACAACTATTATGTAAGTGCTTGAGGACTCAGACTGCAGATGGCTTCCTTATTGAAAATTATAACCAAATTAACAAGACTAGGTTAAAACCTGAAATGTGTTTTGCAAAGAATGTCTGCAGAGAATACATCTCTGAGCCCCAATTCGACAGTGCTGCCTTTAATTTCTCTTAGGAAGCCGATGCAGGTGTGGCACAGCCTTTACTTGCAATATTTAAAACAAATAAAAAGGGGAGAAATGGAATTATTAGTGATAATATTGCTGGAATAACAGTGTCTTATCCATAATCTCAGTTGGGAAATGGGGCAACTTTAAGAGCCAGTTGTGACCGTGTTTTAAGTTTATGGTTTAACCTTATATGAAACTCATTCTGCACACAGTTGCTGTGGGGAATTTAGTTTAAGCTGAGTTTAGTTAATAGCTGAAATTTAAGTAAATATGACTGCAAACATGTTTCTGCAATACTTAAAATTGCTGTGGTATGATCATAAGAGGCAGACAAGGTGCAGCATGCTAGGAGTAAGGTAGTAGTGAGTTTAGCAGTGTTCATAATAAGCACTCAGAAATTAAAGCATGCATTTGAGGTAATCAATTCCAATAATTACCCACTTAGTTTCATTTAAGATGGTACAGATTGTAAACAAGCACATGCCAGGTTGTTGCAAACCTGGATAGCAGGAGCAGTATGAATCTCTAAGTCTCAATGCACATCAAATCAGCTAAATAATGAAATACAAAGTAATACACTAATTGATCCTTTTTATTTGTAAAACACTTCCTTGTGAAACTTGTTTTTGCTTTAAAATAATCTGTCCTATCTTAACCTGCTGTAGTTTCCTTGATTAAAACAGATTAAGTCATTTAGTTTTAAGCCACAGTTTTAACATACAAGCTTATTTAGTGATTTGGATTTGAACGGACAGTTTTATTATTAATGATAGCATGTTGTTTACATTAGGCCCATTAAGAATAGATAATGTATTCCTCCAGACCACAGACGAACGCAAAAGGCAACATATTGATTATTACTATATCTGATACTGTTTTTGAAGCAAAAAAACATCAGAGAGAATAATAATTAAGCGTGTCCTTTTGTCACTGATAATTGTTAGACATTTGGAAGATTTCTAGCAAGATTAAGCGAGTCAATTGATTTTGAGTGTTAAACCTGCTTTCATGAAAAATGTTAGCTTTTTCAGAATTAGTTTAATCTTGATAAGCTTTTTAAAATAATGCAAATAATACCTCTCCCACTTGTTCCTTAGGAATGAATTTAATGGAATGAGAAATGGCTCATACAGGTTGAAGGATATGAAAAGCTGTTACTTGCTGAATGATCCACTGTAAGACCGTCAACAATGAAAGCCGCTCACTATTCTGCTTCTCCTTATTTATCCTCCTATTCTCCAGGAGGACCTCACACCTAAGGACATTGAGGACATTATTGATGAACTTAAAGCAGGAAGAGTCCCACCACCTGGGCCCAGGTACTTGAAAATTACCACCAGAAATTATTTTTCTGTTTGAATAATGAAATTTATGTGAAAAGTAAACTAAACTATTTTTTGTACACCATAAACAAATTCTTGTCGTTCTCTTTTTTAACAGGAGCGGACGTTTTTCATGTGAGCCTGCTGGTGGTTTGACTTCTCTGACAGAGCCTCCCAAAGGACCAGGCTTTGGCGTAAGACAGGACCTGTAATCGTTCTCGGCCACCATTTACAGCAACTGTCTCTGGAGCTGATATCACGTTTGACTCAAAAATGTTGTGTAAATAAACTGTTCATGTATCTATGATCTTGGTGTTAGCGTGTATCTTAATGGTTCTAAAACAAGGAGAGTTATTTAACTGAAAGAAAGCACATCTTATAGTCCTGACTGCGCACTTATAATTTAATCAGTGAGGACAACAGCATCCATGAGGCACACTGGGCAATAGAGCTTGAAACGGTACATACTTACTGTAGGTCTGAATGCTATGTATCTTCTAAATACTTTCTGGAATCTTGAAAAATTTGTCACTTTACAAAATTATTCTGTCATTTGTTTTCTTAGAAGATTTTCTGCAGTCAAGTTAGGGTTGTTTCCGCTCTGGGCTGTTGTAGCCGACCAAAATGCCAAACACTGAAAACTGTAAAATTGAGTATTGGAAATCACCTATCCTTACCGCATGATGCTAGCTGTAAAACAAGAAATACACACACAGCATCTTCAAAAGATGTGCATTTATCTCGTGCAATGGTGGCACATGAAATGTCTGCAGTATGTCGAGTGTTGCCTCAAAAAACAGAAATCACACACACAAAAAACCCAACACACAGTTGTCCAAATTTGCAAATGTTCCAACGTCAAATCAAATCAAGTTACTTTGAATTCACATCACACTGAGGCTTTTTTCAGTTTATGTAAGACAACTATGTATTTGTGAATAATAAGATTGTTCTGAATTGAAATTTTCACTTGTCAGAAACAAAATGATAATATCTTACATTTGTTTTTTAATTAGTCCATTCTAGTGGAGATATACATTCACACACCCTTAACTAAAATGGGGGTATCATTCAGGGGTTCAAACACATGGTAAAAATAACTCATTCATCATTAATTACAGTTTATCTGAAATTACCACTTTTACAAGCCATGTTAGGTTTATATTTTGACTATTTGGACACGAATCTCTTTAAATTACAGATACGTTTCAGGTTAATCCGGTCACATTAATATCTGACAAACCCTCTTGCCTTCAACATGCACCCCCTTCCTAAATGTGCCCCTGTCATTTCCATCACGCCCCGGTGGCGTTTTTGTGTCTAGCCGGTGCCCCTCCCCCACTCCGGTTTCCTCTTGCGACTTTCAAGCCTGCTCTGCAACATACAATATTATACATTAGGACGCATGCGCGCACTGCACGTACTCCATGATGCAAATGTCACTGCGCAACCAGTTCAAAGCTGCCCGATACAATGAGTTGGCGGCCTGAAAGGGTGAATAAGACAATGAGTTTGTAATTGAAACCGTGGCCAGACTATGTACGTATGCTCACAAAGTAAGAGCAACCATTCCACTGATAACCTCAACCGTGATCTTCGAGAAAATTCCCACCGACCGCAACACAGCAGCGGAAAAGATGACGTCAAGTGCCCATTACTGCTCTCCCTCTCCATTCCTCTCAGTCCAAATTCACACGCTAAATGCCGTTAACAGATGTTATACACGCCACCAGCTTACAAAATTTGAAAGCACAGAGAACATTCTCAACGTTAAAAGTACGGATTTACTCACAGCATCCCTAAGATAAGAGTTAAATCGTTTGACACATACCCATCTCATCTATCCAGCAGACGGAGACCTTATAAGCTCGATGGGGCTCAAGTGGTCACGTGTTCCGCCTCGGCCAATGAGAACGACGCTTGCATGTTTTGCTCGGCTTTTCTGAGAGGACGGGCGACGAACGGCTGGGATGTTTTCAAAACCAGCGATGAACGTCACACCGCCGTAGGCTACGGTTAACGTCCAGTATTTAGGAAATAACTATAATATTGCGCAATATTCATATATAGTTGAACCTGAATGAGTCGGTGGGAACGCGTAACCCAGTGTAAAGGTAAGCGAAAAACTAGCTTTGTTGTTTTAGTGCCTCGTAACATAAGGGCCAAATTCATAGTTAACGTTAGCCATCTGGCTAAGTTCTACAGCGAGCAGGCTAACGTTAAGCTAACGTGAAGTAAACTGCGTGCGAAAAAGGAATGTTATGTGTCTGCGTGGGCTTCGTATACTTGTGTGCCACGTGCGTTACACACATTGAGTAGTTTCTCTTTGCTTAATGAAAATTTCCCCGTATCTGCTTTTTGTATGTAATATTGCTTCTTTGAAGCGAGAGTACAGAAAGGCGACAGGAAAATGTCGGGGCGAAACGGAGAGAGCTGGGTTAGCCCAAGTCAGCCAGGCAGCGAGGCTGTGCGAGGCTGGAAGAGCTTGCTAGCTAGCTTGATGAAGCGCTGGGGAGGGGGAACATTGTGAGGGCAGCGAAGGGGCTGCAGTGAGCTTTTGTCTCGGGCTGTGCTTTGCTCCCGTGCTGAATATTGTCATTAAAACATGAACATGAATATTCCCCGCTGGCCACAGAATTACATTACAAAACGCGTTTACTTGTGGAATGCACTTCAGGGCATAACGTTAACGTTATAGAAGCTTGTTATGTTTACTAACCATAGCCAAGTTGGAAATTTTAGCGCTCAACAACATATTGCTGTCTGTGCGTTGAAGACAGGCACGAGCGACATTACCGTGAGGTGGGTGGTGTTGTCTACAATGATCTCGCTAACGCCACAATTTATCAACACCCAGCTCAGTTGCAGGCATAACGTTGATAGCAAGAAAATCGCATGTAAAATAAAGCTATGATTTGCTAATTCTTACAAGGAACTAGCATAGCTTGAAAAACCAGGAGCTTGCGCCTCCCAGCCAATGACTGTGACATCTTGGGGGTGTGTTGCCTGATACAAAAGCTGCCTGTTTTTAGATGGCTGGCCGTGCAACGAGCCAGCAAACCCTCAACCTTACATTAATATACAAAGTTTAAGAGGCTATTTTGTATAAACAACATTTATACACAGTTTAACTTAGCTTCTTAAACCTTTCATATATTACAAGCAGTATCGAGTAATGGTAAAAATGCCAGTATATTAAATGCTATTAATCTCAGACACGTATACTCGTGTTCTGTTAATAATGGAAGGGGAATATAACACATTTGACATGAATACATGAAAAATATTAATACTGAATAGAACATAGAAATGAGAGATTTGAACAGTAAAAAATACTCTTGCACTAAATTGCTTGGTATTGTCAAAGGTGACATATTTAGTCTTTTGTAAGACAAAGGTGGAGAAAGCCTGAAATGTAAGACCATGCTGGTATAGACAGGGAAAAGAGGACAGCAGTTCCTATTTTTAATTAGCACACTTTTGAGTTTTCTCATGTTTACAAAAAATTAGTCTGTGATCTCGACATTATAGGGTTTTTACCTTTTGTTGTAACATGAAAGCAGTTTGCTTTTTTGTTGCTTTGCATTACTTGTGATCACAAAACAATCATGCTGAAGAAAAAAGGTTCATGTCAACAGTATGTAGGAAAACACGCCATGTTCGCTAAATGTTTTTTCCCTTCAGTTGATGTTCTCAAGAGAACAAAGTTGTTATGCTGACATCAAATATATTTTCTTATGGCAAAAACAATCACATAAATAATCTTAGCTCATGGTCTCTCTGGACCTTTTATTAATGTTTATGTGAAATTAACATTTAAAAACTTGAGAATCCTCAGAGCCAATCAATATTTGCCCGTAATTCACACTGTGCATCATGTTGCAAATAGTTAGTGATATCAGAGTTTTTAGTTTAGTTACGTGTCCCATTTTCGCACACACTCATTTTAAAAACGTTAATGCAGATGTATGTAAGACAGAAAGTTTTGTAGGTTTTCATTTCACCTAAAACTAAAAACTACACTTACTTGTTTTACTCATTATCACACCTTAAACTAGAGACGAAAAAACTCATTGATGAAATTGTGGAAATGTACTCTGGGCCGAACCTGCATACTTTCAGTTATTGTCTGAAATGAGCTTTTTGACTCACCTGCACACTCGAGGGGACTTGTAGATGTACATTTCAGTACATTTAATTGAGATAATAAGGTTGTTGAATACAGTCATTGAAAAGACATCAGAAAAAATTTGAAGCACTTTTGAAAATCAATTTTAAGCCTGAATAGAACACAAGCCTTGATCTCATAACTCCACTGAAGTTAAAGTTAAGGATCAAACCTAAAAGTAAATTTGAAGGTTTTGTAAACCTGTCTCTGACCCACTGTTGAGAGGCATGTGTGTTTGCGTGGCAGCAAACCAGCAGCAAGTAATAGTTTAGCAAAGTAGTTGATGTTGTGTATGGTAAACAGTGCTGTAAAACTGGGAGCACTCAAAATGGTCATTTTTGCAGCACTGTTCAAACAGATCTTTAAAAACACATATGGATATGTGTGTGAGACAGAGAGAGTGTCTCACACAGACAACAGTGGACAGAAGCGGTGCACCCATACATTACAACAAAATGGGGAAGAGACTACAAGCATAGTTTTAAAAAAAATGTTGCGAGCCATTGCTGTGGCATGGCAGAGACCAAAGATTGTGCTTTTCAATAAAAAACAAACAAAACACCTCATTATTTTCCTATTCTGATACTGTAGGAAACTTGCTTGGTGTCTGCAGACGCTATTAATGTTCTGCACAGCTAGTTGTAGTTAATTATTTGTCGTGGGATGACTAGTTTTTCATTTGGTTAGGTTGGTCTTCCCTAGATGCTGTAAAGTGATATCTGGTGAACGTAATTGAATATACTCACAACAGTTGGCAGAGTTATAATAGAACAACCAACACAGCACCAACCAAAAAAATGAATTGCGATGTAGGCAGAACAGGTTCGTAGAAGCATAAGGAAGGGAGGCTTTATTCCAGTCAGTTGGCTGCTCAAAGTACTCTGCTGATGACTGTTGGCGAAGTCTGCTAAAACACTTTTTAAACCAGATGGTGGTAAGACCTCCAGTACTGTTGTCCACTGTGATCGACTCTTCGGCTGATCGTGCTGTATGCAGTGCGGCAGAAGAGACAATCTGTTTTGCACTGGAACCATATACCTCAACTATGAGCAGAACGCAGCCTTTTATTTTCTCTGACTGTTTGGCAATCTGATGTTTTCACATCACAGATAAAGAGTTGTGGTATTAAAACATACAGGCTTACAGGTAAAACATGAGACTGAAGGCTGTTATAAAAATTTGGTTTAACCCTGAACTCACACTTAAAAAGAAATTAACAGTTGAATCTTTGTATTGAATATCCAAATCCAGTTTGACAGAATTCCGAGTTAGAGTTAGTGCTTAAGAAGAGACTTTTCAAATTTAATAAATTATGTGTATGATTACGTGTTTTTTTCCCTTTTTTTAATATAAAAATGTGTGAAAGGACTGCTGGAATGCAACTTTCTAGTCCTTTTTGGCTACTTTAAGCAGCTGTACTATTACATCAAGGACAGGTGCACATTAAATCAAAGCAGTACCTGGATTGACCAGGTTTTTGCCAACGATGGCTCATTTGACCACAGTAGGCTGAACTCAGCATGCTGCAGCCTGGCTAAGGGTGAGTTAAGGCTGTTTAGGAAGGGTGAAAGTAGGTTTGGCAAGTATTGAGGTATTGCGTTACACCAGGTATAAAAGACTGAGGCTGCCCTGCTGTTATACTAGTCTGAAGATCTTTGACATTCAATCATAGAGGTAATTTCTTCTGTTAACAATAATATTTTCTCAGTTTTTTTTGGCAACATACGGTGCCAATATCCTCTTAAGTGCCAACATTCTGAAATCTCACCAGGATGCTTTGAGTGATCCGAATCCCCAAAAGTTAAATTTCCTCAAATATCTTCTGATGATGGAAATTTGATGAGGGAGGGTCTGCAGTTACATTAATTTTCTCCGAACATTCAAGGCGATAGTAGAGTGTGTGGTATAGAGTGTGGAAAAGCAATGTAAATGCATGCAAAGAGATACAACCCCAAAAGCAAATTACAGAAATTTTGAAATTTGTAACAAGTAAACAGTCTCAATTCATCCAGAGGTCCTGTTGCACTGAACTGACCAATTTGCTTACTTCCAGTGGAGATGTACAATTTGGATTTTTTCCTGCCGAAACTGTATTACCGGCTTCTCATGGAAGATGCTGATAACTTATGATTCAAAATTTTTGTATTTTGAGTGAAGTTTCTAACCTGCTTTTTTTTGCGCATTTGAGGATAAGAAACAAAGATGTGATTCAAAGATTCCATATCTCTGACAGTCAAATCTGACATCATACTTTTTCCTTCTCTTAGTACCCTTGTGGAACACGTATTACAAATTGTAATCGTGTCATACTCCTCTAAAACTGTAAACAAATGACCACAGTGGTGATGACTTGTTTGGCTCTTGAGTCTTCACTGCTTGGCTCTACCCGGGTGTAGCATATTCTCATAATGAGCATGACAACGGCATGCTCTTTTTCATCGCCATCTTCTTCTTCATGTTTATTGGCAGATCACAAAATGACTTTAAAAGTGCATACTACCACCCACTGTATATGAGTGTGTAGATGCTGTGCCTATTAAGTCAAGCAACGGTTACAGCAATTGGACCTGGTACTACTGACAGTATTTATTGGCTGCAATTTGATTTTAGCTGACAACATTCGAAAATATTATTTTAACAATGTTGGACAATAATTGGTCTGCACTGATAAATGTTTTTTGAGCCTTTTTAAGATTTCAACACTTAGTAAACTTTAGCACAGAAAGAGCTTACAGTATGTGTAACTGGGAAACCATACCATGGCTACTTAAGCCTTTCCAGACAGACTTTAAGCCTCTTTATTAGAAAATAGGGTATTGACCAAGGTTCTGTACAGCAGGAACAATTATATAAGCATATACAGTATTCCCTAGTGTGCTGGATTTTTTTTCATCAAGATCAGTTTTGTTTTTCATTGCAGTGTTTTTTTTTTTTCAGATGAACAAGTAAGACATTAAATGCTTTATCTGTCTAAAATATTATATTAACTTGCTTTCATGCCTATTAGAACCAAATTTAATACTTGAATGACTATTTTACATACTTTAACCGACTCACTGGATGTGTCCTAGTCAAAGGTTTTGTGCATCGCATATTTTTGGATGGCATTAGAGGTAGCAGTGTAGGAAACTGACCATCACACTGAAGTAGAGATGGTGAGGTATAAATGTAGATCACTGAAATGGAAAAGAAAGTATAAAGTAATTT
>JAPZDY010000004.1:18814878-18829526 GCA_029783645.1 Ctenochaetus hawaiiensis | reverse complement strand
TTTATGCATCAAAGGGTTGAATTTAACATTTATATAGTGATTTACAGGAGAAATCAAAAAATCAAGATATATATCGTATATCGCGATATAGCCTAAAAATATTGAGATATTGGTTTTAGGCCATATCGTGCAGCCCTACTTTGGAGTAAGAATTAGGATTTCACTTTACATTTGAAACTTCATGCAGTTGATAGTGAAGTTTCCTTGAAAGTTGAACACAAACAGTTTCCCAGTGTTTGGCTCAATCATGTGAGCTTAACGCTGTGGTAGAAAAAAAAAAATAAAAGAACAAGACCCACGCCTAGGTCCTAACCTTTGCTCCAGTCCCTCCCCCATTCCCTCTCTCCTCCTTTTTAACCCATAATCAGCAGTAAAGGCTTCATTGTTCTTGTCCGTTCCTTGGGTATCTGATCATTGACCTACATTTAGAGCAGTGGCGGTAGGCTTCTTATGGCTCTTTGAGTCTCTCTCTTTCAGGCCAATTTAGTGGGCGTGTTTTAGTGGGCTGAACCTTTTTCTCCTGCTGGTTAAGTTAACCCTATGTACGCCTTTCGCTTACAAGCATTAGTAATTTTATGAGACTTTTGATTTGTGTGCTAGCCATGCCCTGAACCTCTCCCTTGTATATTTAGAGCTACTCCTCTCTTTATGGAAGCTTTTAAGTGATGGATAACACTGTGAAACAGTTCAGCACTCAATCTTACATAAGAATACACATTTAGGACACATAAGAACATTATGTATGGGTCTTACAACTGTTTAATGCTTGGATTATTATGAATGAAGCCAAAAGAAAAATTGGTGTCCTATTTTTGCCAAACTCACACGATTTATCCTTGGTTAAAAAATATGCTCGATGTGCAACAGATTGGGCAGGAAAGTAACCCTTTATTCTGCTTTGGTGCAATTAGTTGTCCTGTGTTGGCTTATACATTTAATCCCTGTTTCCACCAAGCAGTCTGGTTGGTTCATTGCATTACACATTAGATTACACATTAGGTTGTTTTAGTGTTTTCGTTCAGTTGTAGAACTGCAAAGAATCATACCAACCCAACTAATTTCTTGTCACCCTTCTGGGGTGCCTAGCAGATAGATTCTATCTTGCTACCTGCAGCAGTTTCTCAAACAAGCTTGTCACTATACGACAATAAATGACCAGATATCAAGAAGAAAAAAAAAGCAAAAACATGAGTGCCTGGTAGTGTGAGTTACCGAATGCAGACTGTGTTTCTAAGTCTGCCATCGGAGAAATACTCCAGTTGGCGTCCCTTTCTGTTACCTACTTGTCATAGTTTTCAGAAACTCTGTAGCTGCATCCAGTGCTCAGCAATGCTCAAGACAATTGTGATTTTGTTTAAATAAATACTAATAAGATAATGATGATTGGTGCAGCAGAAACTCTCCATTGTAGACATGACATCTAATAGATAAGGTAGAGGCTATGTAAGAGTGCATGTACAATGAGTGTGTGGTTGAGTAAGACAGAGAGAGAGAGAGAGAGAGAGATTAAGGGTGCTCTAATTGATAGGCCTTGAGACATTATTGGCCTATATTCTCTTAAATAGTTTGATCAGGTGTGTCTAAAACAGGGCAGAGCAGAGGAGCCAATCAGATAATGCTGAAGATGCCACAGTTTTTCTCCATGTTGCTAAAATGCTAGCTTAGCAGGGGCTTGGGACTATTCTCATCATCCCAATCACTGATGATAGAAATGCATTTGAGATTAACAGAAATCTTTCATGGAATGGTAAAGACAAAAGTGATTTAAGTATGTTTGAAATAATGTGTAACTTTCACTTTGCAAATGGCAACCTGGACTGAGAGCCAACTAAAAAAGAGCATGTCTTCTCATACTGTTACTACAGTTGCATTATCAGGGGCTTACTCCTCAGCTATCAAAGAAATATGAAGATTCTGAAATGTCCTCATAATACCTATCTGTCTGTCCCCTTTGTCATAAACAACTTGCTGGCAGGGCCTCAAAAATATATTGCACTGGTTTAACCAAAAGGTCACTGCAGTCTATGTTGAAATCAGTGAGAGGTAATCTTATTAGCTTTTACCATTCAGTAAGCAGCAATGTGTTTAGTTAAGAATTACAGATAATTACATCAGTTTCCATTCTACCAAAATTCTGACACAGATGAAAGCAGTCAGCAGTGACCAAGTGGTGGAGTGGTGGTTTTAGGGCCTCATGACCTCAGTACAGAGACACACCATTTTTCCCAAGTTTTTTTTTACATTTTAATGCCGCAAGTAATGAATATCTACAGATGCTGATAGAATAATAAACTGCATTTTGTCCTCTTATCTGCATTGGCTGATACTGCTTCTGTTTTGACAATAAATTTACAGTGTTCATTAATGAATCTTAAAGGTTCTCAAGACCAAGTTAAGTCTTATCTGATATTTCCCAGTTACTGGTAAAATTTTGGGAGTCAAGCCCTTGAAAACTGATTACATCCCCACTTGCAAATAAGAGAACAGCCTGTGATGGAAACAGATCAGATCCAGGGTTTAGGTACATTTGTGAATGGGTAACCTACAAGTTTCGTTAATTGACACCCGACTTTACTCACCACTATTGGCGATGATAGCCCATGCTTTTCCCATGTGTGAGAGGTTGCTCACAGCCTCCTCCCAGGAACATGACTGTCTCATTTATGCAATGGGACAACTGCTGGAATGAAGGCCAGACACCAGGGGTTGAAGGAGGCGTGTTTTGTCTGTCTGGGTTTAGGGTAGGGAGAGGTGAACAGACGCCTTGAGGCATCCAGTGTCACTTGCTGTTTGTTTGTATCTGTTGAAATGTGCCTTCAGTTCAGACAACAGGAGGCAAGATGAGAAGAGCTGCACTTACGTTGTGCATTAAAATTTAATACTTTTGATTTTAATAGACAGTTGAGGCAAAGGGTCTGCATGAATGTGGCTAAATAACATAACTAGAAAAGGTAATGATTTTTTTTATTGTATTTTTAAGATTAACTCATAGGTTTGTGGTTATTTACATTACTTGGGTACTTGTAGTTATGCTAAACACCACAACAGCTTACTTGGTTTACATATTAGTACAAAGTTATTCTAGGACATACTGTTACTTTTATTCATAATAATTCAGTATTTGGGTTTGGGAAATATGACAACTTATTTGTACAACAATCGAAATGCGCTCTTCAGGAGAGATTTGGCATGAATGCTGTTTTTACTGTAAAAGTGTTTCTGTTATATATTTGCAGCAGGCTGTGTAGCAACTTTAGGCAGGATTTACCTGTGTTTTTGTGAAAGTTACCTGCACATTACATTTTCATGTGACATGAAAGTGACAGTTAGTGGCATAATGCACGCTGCTCTTTAACCTGGTTTACTAACCACAGCCGAAGTTGAGAGTGACAAGAAAGCATGGCGGAGGAGACCAGTGAAAATACAAATACAGAGAAAACAGTCAGATAAAAAGTTTCGTTTTCATAGTGGCTGTAGGTGAGTAAGCGGGTGGTACATGCATTTATCAACAACACTGAATCTGAAGCTAATCTGCTCCTTAAGCTAACTGACTGTTCACAACTAAAGATCAGTTGAACTTCTTCATTTCAAAATTTTAATATGGATCCTTTCTTTGATTCTGTAGGCTAGTTGCCTGAAAAAAAGCTGCATCCAAATAGTTTTTTTTCTCCAACTATGATTGCATTAAGCAAATGGAGAAGGGCTTTTGGTGTTGGATCTCCAAATCACTAAAACTGACTCTGTGATATAATATTGCATGTACCATGGCAGAATATATTTAAATATTGGAAGATTTCCCAATCACCAACCCTTAACAATACTCTTTTATTCACTAAGTTTTTGCTCCTGTAACTATGAAATACATTAATAACAATACTCCAAGATTCCAGATATTCAGATGCTTTAAATTAGCTTTGTTAGTCCAAAAGTCATATATTCAGTTTATAAAGAAAAAACAAATTTAGCTAAAAGATATTTTGTATTTGTACATCATAGATAAATTAAATTAATAAATAACCATTCATCATTAAACATAATCATAAATAAACTGAATTAAAATGTTATTCTTAGAGAAGGGAAGTTTAGGTGTTGAAATAAATTTGCCCTGCTGACATGATAAACAATAGGATTCTGTTTTTGTGTCATCAGTAGGAAGGTAATTGGACAGGACATTTCTAGGGCACATGACAGATTTGGCATGCAAAGTAAGACGTATATATGTACGATGCAGTCACATAAATTTAACAATCGTGTGATCATGTTAAAGATGGCTGGCTCTTTGCTTTGTATTACTGCCTTTTCTACCAGTCTCCAGTAGTCTAGGGATCAGGCCTTTGCGCCTGGCTTTGTCCTGCTACTCATTATGGGGGAGGAGGAGGAGGAGGAGTCGAAGGCAGGGAGTGGATGTGCAGCTGAAGAGACCTCCCCCATCATTTAGCCTGATGGCGTACTGGTCCACAATCACGTGACCGGCTGTTTACTGTTGCAGCAAGCATAGTGCATCTCTTTGAGCGTGTTACAGGATTTGCCTGCCTCCTAATGTATGAATAAAACTGATTAGCTTTAGTGTAGAATTAAAATATACTTGTTAATGATGCACTTGGTTTTATTTTCACCGGTGTGCAACATTTTAAGAACGGTGGTACATTCAGAGCTTTTATTTTTCTTGCAGGTCTCATTGTGTGTGCAGTGGTAAGTGCAGCCGCATGTTAGACAAAGGGGGAAAAAAATCAAATGTATTTTCCACATGGTGTGTGTGAAAGCTTACAGCAAAAGCAGTGTTCTGGAAGCTGTAGTGGAGTAATGCTGCTCCTGCTGCTGCTGTTGCTGCTGTCGCTGCTGCTGTTGCTGCTGGTGGCGTACTCTGCGCTCTGTGTGTCAGGCTCAGTGCTATTCTTAGCCCTCTTCCCTCCCTGTCCCATTCTGCAGTCTGTGGATCAGGTTACCGTACTGTGTGTACTCTTCATCTATCCCAGCTACACCACCACACTCTTCACCACTCCTCCCTCCAGCATACATCCCTACGCCAACTCCCCCCTCCCCAGCTCCTAAAACCCCCCAAACCGCCACACTCACACAAGGACATACACTGGAGCAGCCGCTCTGCTGTCAGGGCCAACATGCTCCAGCACTACAGGGAAATGGTTGTTATTGTTGTTAGTCAGGAACCAGTGGAGTTAAAGTGCAGGAACACCAGGTTATAAATAAATACAGAGACATCTGCTACTCAGGAGGACTACTGGGACAGCCAGCACACTTAACTTTGGATTTCACCGACTTAGTGGATATTTAAATTTTTGAAAAATTCAGAGCCATGCTTTTTCACCCCAAGTGTTTTGTCATATCCAGGTTTTAAGGATAATTTAGAAACTGCTATATTTAGAATTCACATGATTTATAAAAGTAAATTGACCTTCCCAGCCCTGTTGGCCACCACATGTTGGCCGACAGGTCTGGGAAGGAATGTTTACAATTAAGAAGCTAGAAACTTAGGAACTTTGGGCATTTTGGCTTGAAATTTACTAAGCAATTGCAGAACGTAAACAAACCCTTAATGAAAAAAAAAATTAGCATTTTTAAAAATAGTTTCAGTTATTTTCCATAAATGGTGCAATCCATTTATTGACTTGAATTTATCAAGTTGTTGCATTTTTTTTTTTGACATTGCTGTATTATTTGCTTTCTTTTCTTTGTCTGTCTTTTATAGCAAAAATGGCAACCATTCTCTGATTGCATCATTTCCAATTTAGGGACTTGCTGCTTTAACCTGTTAAATCATGAGCTCAATATTTTAGTTTGGAATAAAACATATGGAGACATTACATTGGGAGCTGGATAAAAAAAAACTTGACAGTATTTTCTGACATTTTAGAGACAAAGTGTTTATTTTATTGGGTGAAAAATGCTTGGCAGATAAATCAGAAATATTTCAGTCACTCATTGCAGCCTTAGTCTATTTTAATTTTTCTCTTCAGTGTCCTCTCCTTGGCTGCTAAATTATTCACTACATCACTGATGTTGAGGCTGAGGGAACCAGCCATCCCGAGTGTCTCTGGTGTCACATCTCTCTATGTAGCACTCCCACCCCTTCACAATTTTGATTTTGCAGTTTGATTGACTGTTTTATCGAAATTATGTGTCAGAGAATTGTTGCTGTCACTGTTTTCACAGCAAAGGATCCAGTGTCACACTAGTCTCAGCTTTAGTCTGTGTGAACTATAGTAGTCATGAAGGCAGGGTATGATCTAGACTTGAAACAGCCCAAGGTTAATGGCAGAGCTTGCAGGGGCTTATGCAGTCCTGAGCTGCTCATGAAACGCAGTGAATGCGAATGCCAAACTGTCGAGAGCCCAAATACCTCTGTAATTATAGTCACGCCCTCCTCGCCTTGTCTCTGGGCCAGATTGGAGTCCTGTCAGCGTTTGTTTTCTGGTCTGGCCCTGGGCTGTCCATACCGCTTTAATACCCCCGATACACGAGCCTCTTTACACCAACGTGTTCACTGTGCACTGCTCAATTCCCCCTTTCAGCTGACTGAATGACGGTGCTGCTGCATACTTGCTATCTGCTGACTAATGATGGACCTCTCACTGGCCTCTGCTGAGCAGCAGGGCTGTATGCTGGAAAAACGATACCTGTCAACACTGTGCTATTACTCAGGATCAGCAAAGGTTGTAAAGATATCTGAGGAAACCAAATGTTGGATTTGTCTGAGAGGTCTAGTATTCTCATATGTAATATAATAAATCTGACAGGATTCTGTCTGGAAAGGCAAATGGCAGGTGCAACTTTTTAAATGTGCCCTGTTGTCTAGTGTAGATTAAACTGTTTTAATAGTCTTGCAGCATTTTAATATGTTTTAATCCCAAAAGTATGATTAGGAAGGATTAAAATCATATTTTGTTACACAAAATACAGTTCCAAGAAAAAACACTAGGGCTCAACTGAGTTATTTTCTTAGTTGATTTTCATCATAGATACTAATTATTTTCTATGATCAATAAATTGTCAAAATAAGTATTTTTTTAAAAAAGCCCATAACAAATTTGCAGAGCCCAAAGTGAGATCTTCAAATTTGTTTCTTTCTGACTTAAAGTTCAGAACCCAGAGCTTTTAATTTAGATAAGTACAGACAAACAGTTAAGTCTCAATTAAGTAACTGAAGCTAGAAAAGGTTTGATATTCTTTGTTTTCTCCTCCTTCATTGAAGAACCGATCATCAAAAATGTTGCATATTTTCTGTTGTTTGAATAATAGCCCCATAGATTTATTATTTAAGCACCGTATCCAAAATGTTTACATTATACAGATAAAAGAAAACCCCTCATTCTCAAAAGTTGTCTAGCTAAATCAAGATTTGATAGTACATATATTAAAAAAATAACACATACTGACAAAACAGCAGTTTCCTTCTCTTTTTTATTGTTGGGCAGAACACTCAGTTGATATGTCTGTCTTGGAGTGTTTCAGCTACTTAAACTTGTAAGACTTGCGGCTTTCACATAAGTCCTTGTTACCCCGCATAATTGAATGTGATGTGTATGAAATGCCATAACGTGCTTGTTATCTTGATGAAATCTCATAATTGAAGGTCTACTCTGTGTTATGGTCCATTTAACTACAGTGGAAACGTCTTTTGTTTTACTTTTGTTTCATACATAGGCTATAATCAATTGTACTTTTTGTGGTAGTGTGGTGTGTCACTGTTGTTTTAGGACTGGCGTGTTGTTTCTCACATCATAACCTCAACATTTAAATCTATTTGCTGTTTGTAATAATACTTGTGTCCGTTGAGCCTTTCTGCAGTAGTTGTGATTGAAAAGCAACCACTTTTTTCCATGGTATTGTTTACATCATCGGTGGTTAGAATTGCAAACCTCTTGCTAACCTTATGTGAACTGCATATAGGGTAGTGTGGTGTGTAGCTTTGCCGCAGGTTAATTGTTTTGCAGTCCTGCTGTGGACACAAAGACCAAAATGACAGAATGGGATGACATAGATAGAAACAGTACATGTAGACGTACACAGAATGTTTCTAGAAATCTGGTAAGGTAAAATTGATTTTGAGATTGTTGTACTGTGGTGATTTTCTTTTCTGCTTAATGTGTTAGTATTTTAATCTTTTGACCTGACAATACAAAACATGAAGATGCCACCTTGGGCTTATTTACTGTCATTGTTGTATCATTATAGAATTCTTTGCTCAGTTATTTTATCAATGTAACCAAATGAGGGGAAGTGAGTTCAGATTGAAATCACCAAATTGCTTGTTCAACCTACATTATACAACCCACAGATATAGTATTTGTCATAAATGACTTAAAGTTTCGTTGAAGGAACTTGAGCCAGCAAAAAAAGACAAGCAAGCTAATTTTTTTTTACTTATCTCATATAGCCATAACGGCACGTGTTTCAGATCCACTGAAACTGACTTCTTTTTGGCTGAAGTCCCTATTGTTGGCACTGTAAATTTTAGCAAGGTGTGTCACCACAAATCTTATTTGCAACGTGAATAAGCACAAAGTACGAAAGAAACAATCACACTACATCTTTTCCTGGTAATTTAAATGGTAACTTGCAGATTATGGTTGAGTTGTAATTAGATTCATGTTGAGTAATGGGGCTGTCCCATTCATTTAAGAGGCCGCTTCACAATTTATCTGTGGCTCTCAGGTTTCCTAATATAAATGTTACCGTTTGCAGTACTTTCATGTATGTTAAAGAAGTGCTATTTCTGTGGAATCAGATACAGTGTGTGTAAAAAGATAAGAGAAAGAAGAAGCAGTGAGAGTTCAGTGAAAGTACACAAGAACAGGGTCTTGTGACTGAAAAAGGCAATCTTCATGTGACAAGATAACTGACACATGCATGCGATTTTGGCCTCATTGCGCATGTTCAGCTGGGTGTTATACTTTTTTCAGTCCCTGTAGACGCATTCAGTGCCCCCATTGACTATGCTGCGTTTGTAACTACTCTGACACAAACCACATCAGAGGGAAGCTTGGTTATACTGATGAGTAGGCTGTAGTGACAACATGCAGGGGGGACGTTTTTCGTCACAGAACACTTGGTGTCCCTAAAACTGTGATTCATGCTGCCTTGTATATGTTTCCTGCTTTTTTTTTTCAAAGTCATTCTTAAGAATTGGAATGGAAATTTCAGTAAAAATCCCTTACTACTGATCCACTCAACCTACTACCTGAAACACAGCTGAGTTACACTTTGCAGCACTCCTGTTTCATACTCTGCCACCACACTCCTCTCTGGGGTTAAGTGACATTTCCTTACATAGCTCTTGTTCGTCTGTGATGCAGATGTTCGCTGAAAGCCAAGCATGGCAAGAGCAGTGACGAGTCGTCATTTATTTGCACCTGTAGGGCTGTACAAAATAGTACGAAGCTTTGAAGCTTCATTTATAACGTTGACTGTCAAGTTCAAAATCAACTTTAAAATGCTAGACACATTGTTTAATTTTTCTGGCATGTCTTTTTATTATGTGAAACCCTTAATTTTAAAAATCCTTTGCATGTTTTGTTCTTTTTATGCCCCCATAATGAAATATTCCGCTTCATATCATATGTGTTGGCTTTGAGACTTTTTGAAAAATAACATTTTCACTTTCAAAAAAAAAATAGGAGCAATTATTGTTTTTCATGATTACTTTATGCCTTAATAGGATTATCCTGCTGCCTACGTGTATTTTTGTTGACAAAAATGACAAGTAATTTTCATTAAGGGAAAGAGGTTCCATAAAAAATACCAATTTATTTAAGCCAAAGAGCAAAATTCTGCAACTTGTGGATTTTTCATTTTTTCTAGGATGATGGCATCACAAATTATGCCAAAAGACACAAAATAAAACTTGGTACAAGTCTGTGAATCTGCATTTTAACATGTCTCATGTACTTACAGGTGTCTGCTGCAACAATGTAGGCCAATCATCCACTCTAACTGCTATTTAATCCTCATTGCTGCTGTTTTCTGTTTCCAGGTGCATGATGAACCTATTGTGCTTTAGCTGTCACAGCTAGTCAGGTGCCGCACCATGGCCAAACCTGGGAGCGACAGAGATGGAGCCATGGTGGATAAGCAGGCGGGGAAGAAGGTATGTGCGATTCGTCACTTAATAACACTAAAGACAACACCATGATAGATTTTTATTTATGTGTTTATTTACTTTGCTTTCCTCTGATGTGACAGAGGTACAATGAATGTTTATTTTTATAGAGTTCCATGAAATTTTTCCTTACTTTCTTTCAATCCAAACAGATGTGTAGCACCGTATCAGATCCCAGGTCAAAATTCAGTCTTGATCTTGAAAGCAGCTGTTGACAAAATATCCTTACCTCATGGTCCATTTAGTGCAGCAGGATAACGTTACATAATCTAGCTCAACAGATGGAGTTTGCCCTGTTATGATATTGTACCTGTCAAAATTTTCAATTTTTTTTGGGTAGACTTTTTAGATAGACATAAATAATTAAGGTTTAGAGTTTATTTTTGATCTCAGAAAATTCAGCTGACAAAACAATCTGACTTCAGGGCCCATTAAGATGTGGTGAGATACCTTTACCACCAAAAACAAGCACGGTTGAAAATGACATTTTAATGTGCTGACACATTCTGTGTTTTTGTGTTTTTAGCTGAGCTTAACCGCAGAATATTTTGGCTAAAACAGATCAGTGAGACTATTTTGCCAATTATTCTCTGTGAAGTTTGGAAGTACAGCTATGTGGCCCTGGTGCGTATTGTGTAGATAAGCACCGCACCACAGTTTGTTTTAAAAAATAGCCTTTAAATGCAACAATGCTTGTCAGCAACTGGCCATATGGTAACTTTAGAGGTAATTTGGTCTTGTGTGCTCTGATTAATTTGGCATGCAGTTAACACCACAGTTAAAACTCCTGGCATTTGCTCCTGTTGTTCTTCAATAATGTTTTGAAGCAGGAAATAACAGAGTAACAGGCAAACCAGCTTAAGAGATGACATGTTTTCTTTTCAAGTTTAAGTGCTGTGTGGTGGGTGATAATTTCTGCTTTTGTGAAAAGGGGTTCATGTAGAGTTAGAAAAGTAACTGATAGATATTCTTCTGCTAGTCTGCACTGGCATGTCAGCAAATAAACTTTAAAGTGTTACATTTGATAGTGCAATATTTTTTTATATAAGGCAAAAGTGCTTTTCATCCTAACGCTCTACTACTTTCAACACTGCCAGACACTTCAGCTTTGCACAGCTGGCAACATTGCTTCACTGAGATCAAAGAAGCACCACACTGCAGACATTTTTCCTCCTGCCAGAAATGTATTTTACTGCACCAAAGTGCAGCTCGCTAAAGTACTGGTACTGAAAGAGCTTTGTCTGCAGATCAGAGTGCAAGAACCTGGTAACTGAATAGTAAGCAATTTCAATAGTGCAGATATTACAGGTGTCATATGTATAACTGATACAATAGGTGCTATCACTGGTGGTATGTGGTGCACTGATGTACTTGAGTATTTTACTCTTATTGCCATCTCTACCACAGGTTTAGTGTTTTTCTAAAGAACCTAGATAATCTCTTCATGCACATGCAAAGTCATTGTAAGCTGATGCATAAAAATACACAGCTATATACCTAAAAACAAGTAGCAGCTGCAAGTGGGAGTGATCAAATTTTACATTTTATGTCTTGTGATGTAGGAGTTGTTTTTGAGCTCAACTGTTGCACAGACTTTGGTCGCACCAAAAATATTACTACCCCAGTGCAGCAGTACTCCTGTTTAGCATTGGATGTACTTTTTTGTATGGACAAGATTGTGTTGATTGTGCATGTAGTTAATTTCACACATTTTAAAAAAACTAGTCTCGACTCAATTATTTAAATTTGTCAGACCTACGAAGCTTCTGTTATATTTATATCTATAACAGTTTTTGCTTTACTAATTTTTAAATGCCCAAGATCCGCCTCAACTTGTCACCTCTTCTTTTTTTAAAACATCTGATGCATGTGTGAAATGTTGTCTCAGCATGACATATAACCATGTGTCAAAAGGATAGCTTGTCCATCTAATAATTTTCTGTCATTCTGACTTCAGGGGGGCCATTTATCTAATGATTAAGAGTATTTAACGCTATTCTAGGAGGTCGACTTGCACTAGTCACTCCAAATCTTTTGCTATTCACTTGGCAGATAACCTCCTGTGGGAATAAAATTTTAGTGAGTCATACAAGCAACTTTCTTTCTGCAGGACCCAAACAATATGTTGCACAGACACAACACAGACTGCAATATAATAATCTGCAAGCTTCAGTCTATTAAATAAGGCAGCCGCAGTTTATGCACTGTTTTGACTGTTCTGTTTACATACATATGTGGCCACACCTTTGCTGCATTTAAGGTGCCTGATTTTGTTTCTTTTTTCCTCTAACAGAGCAAAGACAAGTTGTCCCCTTTCACCAAAACTCCTAAGCTGGACCGGAGTGAATTGCTGGGGAAGGAAGGAAAAGCCAAGTCTTCCATGAAGCGCAAGCTCTCCTTCACTGCCAGTCCGCTCCGGACAGAGGAACGAGACTCTGACACCGGTAAGAGCTGTTGCTTCTCTTCACTGCTCTTTTTCTTTAACAGCCATGCTGCTGGCAAGCTGCCATGTCCACACACTGCCCCCTGGCGGCCTGTTGTTCAGCATATTTTTAATTGACTGTCGGTCACAGGGTTCGGACGTGTCAGACAACAGGACACAAATCTGACCGCTCTGAGGAAGTTGTGGCTTGTCGTGCTGAAAAACAAGATGCAGAATAAGACTTGAGGAAAAGAAACTTGTGGGAGCAGTTGAATACGAAGCAAAATAGTTATGTTTGAGTACTAACTGTCTCATGAGAGTAAAAATTAGGCCCTCCAACTGTTCTGTAATACTTAAAGTAAACGAGAGTCTAGTTTTTTATGTGCTGCCTTATTATGTTACATTTGAAGGTAAATTTGGCTATTATGCATTTTCGTTATATCATTATATCCCATGAAAAGAACGAAACCAGCAGTGAACTGAACCTATTAATATATGAAGTCTGCATAGCCAAAGCCTGATATAGATCAGTTCTTTGTCTCGCAGAGCTCCATAAACACATCAGGGAGACTCACTGTTGCAATGGCTGACATGTTCCCTCAATTCTTTGACATTGGCACCACAGTTTATTTTAAATAAGTTGCACTTCAGCTGCCTGCTGCTGTCTCTACCAGGGCTACTACATTGGTATTAATCCAGTGCTAAAATATAGTGGATTAACTTCAACAACAACAGTACTATTATTATTTTTTAAAAATAATGTTAGCTTATAACTAGGGTCTAAGAAATTACTGAGTTTTATGAAGTAAAACTATGTAATACATATGATTACTGCATTACTGTATTTGTCGGTGTTCTTGGAGATGTACATAGTCAGTAGGAATGAGTGAGCTTTGGCTTTAGAGCCACAGAAAGGTTATAAAACCTTTTATAAGGTGGACTAAAATAAAACGTTTGTTATATTTTAGATGGAATTTGTTGACATAAATGTAAAACATAAGTACAAAACTATAAAACTGCATTCTTCTGCTTTTATTCCTGATATTGTTCATGCAATCATAAGACTTGTGAACTGGTATATGAGTTGCCAGTTCCTGCTTTCATGCTGCAGATCACTGCTCAACTCCACCTTGGAGACACTGTGAACTTGATGTCTTAATCTTGCCTCTCTTGCTTGTTTAAATAGGCCATTCTGCTTATGTCATTATAGCTACAAGTTTAAACATATGTTTAAATGAGAAGTGAGAACTAAAAATATGTTATTGCATCATACAGCCATAATTACAGTAAATGAAGTACAGTAATGCGTTTTCCAGACTGCTTGAAGTCCGGTAGAATTGCCTTCATCTCCTCTGTAGAGCAAAGCTCAACGTATTTATTTTCATTGTGTGGTCCAGCGTATTTCTAACAGACGAGAACCATCAATTTTGAATTTACAGAGTATAATTTATGTTGCACAGGTTATAAAGCTAAACTAGCGTGGAGGGTGGTTTTTCCTTCCAGCAGCACCCCCCCACCCCCAACTAGTGCCTTTCAGCTCCTGTGTTGAGCCGCTGTAGGAATAAGGGAGGTGATGACTCCATTGACCGCCTCAGATTGGATCTTCTGTCCTTTCTCCTGTGTTGCCATGACTCATAATCTGTGCGTGGAGTGCCAGTCTGCCTTTGTGCCTGTCTGTATTTGAGTACATGTGAGCCGAGGAGGGTGAGAGAGAGAGAGAGAGTGTGAGCCTTAATGCAGTGCTTTCCCACCCTTCCGCCCACCCCCCCTCCTCCCTTCCCTCCCTCCCCCTTCCCCATTCCTCCCCCCTCCTCTCTGCTTTGCACTGTAGATGACTCAGACCCAGGCCAGTCGAGTGAGACTTGGGGAGAGAGATTAGTGCCTCCCTGCAGGATATACGCAGGTAATCGCTGCAGCCTGATCCTCAGCCCCTGTGTCCTCTACAAGTCACGTCACCCACTTTGCGCAACTGTGCCGCTGCAAACACACATACACACATGCACGTGTGTGTGTTTTCACTCTGCATCTGCCCCGTTACAGCTCACGCATGTCTGTGTTTAATAACAACCGACTGATGGAGACCTTTTGGGGGGGGGGGGGGGGGGGTTT
>JAPZDY010000004.1:18772803-18814778 GCA_029783645.1 Ctenochaetus hawaiiensis | reverse complement strand
CCCCCCCCCCCCCCCCCCCCCCCCCCCCGGCGCGCCGTGTTGTCTGCACTTGGCTGGCTGAATAGAATGCTTTCTCTTTTTTTGTCCCTTTTTTTTCCCCCAAACCTCATGCTTGTCATCTGTTTCTCTGCGTGCAGATACAAGAGAAGGAGGAAAACGATGTCACTGTGACGATGAAATTGCTGCTTGAAATGAAACTGGACTTTTTGTGGGTTTTTTTTCCTTCTGTGCTGCTTCTTCTGTGTCTCTAAAGCTCTCTTGGTTTTGTTGCAGATAAAGATGGACCAGACAAGAAGAAGGTGAAAAAGGAGGCTGGTGGCAAGAAGTCCCAGGCCAACCTTTTGTTCGGATATCCTCTGTCAGAGCGCAAACAGATGGCTCTCCTGATGCAGATGACTGCCAACAGTCCAGGTTTGTGCGAGTGCCTTCTCACCTTAACCACATCCTCAGGATGGCACACAGTGTATTTACTGTTGGATGAGCTGTACTTTTTTTGAGCGTTTGACAAACATGGTCTCTTATACTTCAAGGATGTTTGGGCATAAGGGCAACGTCTCATATTTAATATAGCTGCTCAACTGGAAAGAAAGCTGCTCTGTATACTTTCCCAGAGATATCGTGCTGTTGACATCTAATACATAGCTGGCAAAGTTGACTGAGATCATTTCTGTAAATAATAGGTTCTGAGTAGTTGTTAGACAACGTCAATTATACCTGCTGAACATACACAGAAACAAGTAGGCACAAGTTTCGAGAAAAAACTGTCCCTGTGGTTGCTCAATCCAGGGCCTTTCTCATTAGAGGAACAGTTTGACATTTTTAAAAATAGCTTTTCATGTATAGGATTATTCTATGAGTTAATATGTTTGTCTCATGCTTGTCTGTTCAATATAAAGCTGGAGCCAGCAGCCAGTTAGCTTAGCAAATCGATAGAAAAACAGGGCAAACAAGTGGCCTTGAATATCTCTTTTAAAACCAGTTTCACTGTTGTTGTTTAATGCATGTTAATGCAGGACAGGCAGGCTTTTGCTTCAAGCAGTGATTAAGTACTTTCCTGTCCTCTTGCCTGCTCGTGTCCAGACTCTACTCCCAGTCACCCCTCACAAACGACCCCTGTGCAGAAGAAAGTCCCGAGCAGCGCCTCGTCTCGACAGAAGGACAAGGTCAACAAGAGGAACGAGCGAGGGGAGACTCCCCTCCACATGGCTGCCATCCGGGGAGACGCCAAGCAAGTTAAAGAGCTCATTAGCCTGGGAGCTGATGTCAATGTCAAAGACTTTGCAGGTATGATGCCCCTCGAGAGTTGATCACTTAACGGCTCTCATCATGTCTGTATGGTAGCTATTAATAACTTGAAGCTGACTAACAGCTGCTCATCCAGAAGCGATGACATTACAAAAAACAGACATCAGTGAGCATGTTATTGCCTTGTGTGCACACGTTGAGTTTTTGTTTCACTCTTACTCCCTCTTTTTTTTCATTTTATCTCTCTACCGGTCTGATTTCCCATCAGAAATCTATGCAAACTGTATTTTTTAGACATTCTTTTTGCAAGTTAAACTTGAGAGAGAAGGCTTGTAAAAGTTGAAATTCATTCTTCAAAAAGTTAAAGTCCTTTGAAATCTCAAAAGTCTCGGGTGTTTCTGTTTTCTGTCCTCACCAGGTTGGACTCCTCTTCATGAAGCCTGTAATCTTGGTTACTATGATGTGGCCAAGGTCTTAATAGCAGCTGGTGCTGAGGTGAACACGCAGGGTCTGGATGACGACACGCCACTCCATGATGCCTCAAGCAGTGGGCATAAAGATGTAAGAGTTTTACCTGAAAAAAATTATCCAGCAACAGAAATGTAGAGCATAACAAATCAGCACAGATCTGACATGTCTTTACATGTTATAGTAATTATGTTTAAAAAATGTCTGACATTATAGATTATTTTAATTATTTCAAGGAATATTCTTACCCAATGGAGTGACATGGCTTGGTCATAGCAGTCCAGTCAAGAATAATATTTGAAAATATAGGAGAAAATATCAGGAGTTTTTACCTGCCTTAAAATAAAACATCTAAACAGACATTTTGACAGCAAAACTGTGTTAATTGTGACGCCTTCCTGTTTAAAATAGTGGATGGATACATCATCGATCTCCACAAAAAGTCACGATCGTGTGTACAGTAATCACATGTGCAAAATATTGCATTAATCAGTTTTTTTAAGTGTTTTACCATGTTTTTCTGACTTAATCTGACTTTAATTTTCATTTTTTTCTTTAATTGAGTCGCTGTGAAGTACAGAAGTTATATGTAAATCTTAGCTCTTACCATTTTGTTCTTCACTGTTTAGTATGTTTTTCTACACCCTTGATTTCTGTCTCGAGACTCTTCATCTCAAATCTCATGGTTTTTTTTTTTACAGATTGTGAAACTGCTACTTCGACATGGCGGTAACGCCTTCCAGGCCAACAAGCGTGGGGAGCGCCCGGTGGACGTGGCCGACTCTCAGGAGTTGGAACAGCTTTTAAAGGGAGAGGTGCCAGTGTCGGATCAGGATGACAGTTCTTCAGGTATGTAGAGAATGCTGCAGTTTTTAAAGTCAAATATTAACAAGCTAACTTTAATATTACAGGATGTTGACATCTCACAGCTTAACATCTGCATGTGGTTTTAATATAGATTGACCAGATGGGGCTTTAACTTGAAATCTCAGCTATGTGTTTATGGCCTGGCTCTACTTTATTTATGGCTCTGTATGAAGTTGCTGTTGAAAGTTTTATAAGCTTAACATTTTATAGTTCACTACAGTTCAATTCTGCCGTTGGGAAAAATTAAAAAGTATGGAAAGGCAATAATATAATTGAACTTTTCATAGAGAAATGACTTGTTTTTGATTGTAATCTTATTTAGCTGCTAGAGTTTTTATTAAAGTATAATGCCCTGAATGACCTTCATTGTGTAATTTTGATATTTATTTTCTCCCCTCTGCAGAGTCTGAAGACCCACCGTCTGTCAATCCATCCAGCGTGGACGACAACATGGAAGACTCTGATACTGAAAAGGACTCGGATGGAAAACCAGCCACAAAAGCGTCTTCATCCGTGCCGGGGCTGGATGAGTATGAGTTCAAGGATGAGGAAGAGGAGGAGGATCTCAGTAAAGCCCTGAACGACAGACACATCCTCCGGAGGGAACTGCGGCAGCGGGAGAAGGAGGACAAAGATAGGAACCATGTGGCAGGGAAGCAGAGTGGCAAAGGGGATTCCTCCTCCAAGTCCAAAAAGCAGAAGACGTCTCGTGTCCACTGCAGCTCGGATACCTCCAGTGATGAGATGGAAAGCCTTCCAGAGAAAAGGAATTCACCGACTTGTTCTCAAAGCTCAGAGAGCATTAAGGCAGAGACGAGGTCTAAAAAGGACAGTGCTGAGCAGAAGGACAAGGGCAAAGTGAAGAGGAAGAGCAAAAGCCAGAATAAAAACAAGGAAAACCAAGAAGATGGGAAAGAGAACAGCAAAACTTTGGTCCTCTCTCTAGCGACTGTGTCCGAGAGCACAGAGAAGGGTCATGAAGAAGACTCCTTCAAGATGTCTTTCAGCCCGAAAGATGACTCATCCGTCCACCTCTTCCATTTGTCATCCATTAAGTCTCCAAAACTGAACCACAGCCTGACAGATAAACAAACACCACTCAAGCAGGAAAATACTAAGATGTGCATTTCCATCAGTGACAGCTCATGTCCGGTGGACGGTGTAAAATACAACCACTACACAGACTCAGACTACTGCACTGAAGGCTCCAGCACCAAGGGGTGTAAGCACAAGGAAAAGAGCAAACATCAACAGAAAGACTCCAGCGTGGACGGAGACGACGGTCATTCGAGTCCTTACAAAGAAGGCAGCATAGGAAACAGCATAGACAACGCTGAAGGTGCCTTACGGAAGAGCGACTTGGACGGCAAAGTGGTAAAGAAGCATAAACTCAAACACAAGGAGAAAGACAAACACAGGAGGGAATACGAGGCAGAGCGGAGCCGCCACAGGCAGAAGGAGGCCAGGAAAGACAGCCACAGGAATCTGGAGTTTGACAGGGAGTTCTGGAAAGAAAATTTTTTTAAAAGTGATGAGACAGATGAATCTCTGCCAGTGAAAAAAGAAGGTGAAGACAATAGCTCACTTCAGAAGATCTCTGATTCCTCGCCTGTCAAAGATGAGAGGAACTCAAAGGAGAAACACTCCAGCAGCAAGGAAAAGAGGCCGAGAGAGGAGCGAGAGAAAGACAAGGCTGTGAAAAAAGAGCGGAAGGAGGCTGCTGCTGGTAAAGAAGAGAAGGTAAAGGATTCGAAGCTGAGTGAGCGTGACGAGAGAGTGGACTGCCATGGTTCAGGGCGGATTCCTGAGGAGACGCTGCAGAGCAACAGCTTGAAAGAAGAGACAGAAGAGAAACCCATAAGCGGGATCACAGCTGATCAAGAACAGCTGGAGCCCTCTGAAAAAGGCTCACGTGAGAAAACTGACAAGAGGCTCCCAGGAAAGGAGAAGGATTCAGAAAAAATGGAGAAGAGGCATGCTGACAAGGAAAAAAAGGTTAAAACAGAACATACTGACAAAGCCGAACCGCAGAGTGTTGCAGATCGGTGGAAGGAGAAAGAGAGAACAGGAGCAATTTCTTCCCACTCTCCTGGTGATAAAAACTACAAAGAAAATGAGAAACTGAAATCTTTGTCCACAACAAAAAAGCATGAGGACAGCAGAAAAAATAAAGATAAGTTCGACAAACGGTCTGACAGGGAGAGACAGGACAGAGAATATAATGCTGGGGATCACAGGGAAAAGGAACGCACCAACTCTGATAAGAAAGGAAAACCTCTGGAGAAGACCACAGATCATGGTAAATCTGATAGGTCCAAAGAAAAAGACTGTGACAGGAAAAGGAGAGACAAAATAAAAGATGGGACTTCATCGAGCTCCAATCTCAAGTTACTTTTAGAGGAGAAAAAGAGTTATCTGTCCGAGAGCAAGTCCTTATCCACAAGATCAAAAGAGGAAGTTGTGAGAACGCCAGAGAAGGATCGAGACCGGAGAGATCGTGACAGAGACTCTGATAAACACAAGGACAAGGATAAGGACCGGCACAAAGACCGTTCCCAGCAGGCCAAAATCAGCAAGGCCAAACCTAACGAGACAGATGCAGATAAGGCCAAATCCAAGGCCTCAGCAGCAACACGAGACACCAAACCCAAAGAGAAAAGACTTGTGAATGACGACTTGATGCAGACCAGCTTTGAGCGCATGCTCAGCCTGAAGGACCAGGAGATTGAGCAGTGGCATCGCAAACACTTGGAGAAAATCAAACAGAAAGAGCGGGAAAGGCTTAAACAGCGGCCTCTGGCAGATCCGGGGAAGTCCAAGCCTAAAGACAGGACGAAGACTGAATCGTGTTTGAGTAAAGAGCTCCTTCGCTCAAAAAGCTCCGAGGCCTCTGATGTCAACAGCAGAGAAAAGCCCCAGAAGGATGGAACCAGCCCCAGAACAGTGTCGCTCGATGGAAAGAGTCTGCCCTCTATCAGCCAGAAGGTCATGTCAGCTGTGGAAAACTGTCTGACCAGATCGCCCAGACCTGAGATTGAGCGCTGCGGCCTCATGTCCAGGTCTGTGTCCTTGGTTTCTGTCGCCAGCTCCGAGGATTCCTGTCAGGCGACGACATTGACACCCAAACACACCGAATACGACTCTGACATGAACCTGGAAGCCTCAGACTCGCAGCCTGCATTCCTCCAGTCTTCCCTTGTCATTCAGGCCACCAGATCGCCGTCTGTTCACGATAAAGATTGCAACAGTCTTCCAGATGTGCCGCAAAGCAATCGGACGCTGCTGTCCGGCAGACATGAGTCCCCGTACCTCAGGGCTATTCTGGATGAGGAAGCCAACTCATCAACTGAAGTAAAAGCTGCTGAAAATCTGCAAAAGCCCAGCCAGCCTGCAGAGGAGCTGAGAACAAGAGAAACCTCAGCAGAAACAGAAGAGAGCCTGACAGGTCAACAATGTTCAAATTCAGCTGCCGATTCAGTAGCAGAGAAAGAAGGGGGCACTTCTGCTGGATTAACACAGCAAATGTCAAGCAAAGACCCTGAGAGTCAAAACCTGACACTTCCAGAGTGCAGCAGCTCTCAAGCAGGGTCAACAGAGCAGAAAACTCTTTCCTCCTCCTCTGAACCTCCTGTTTCGAGGGACGTCCAGCCTCTGACAGAGAGCTCACAAGCTGAATGTACTAACAAAGACTCTGATCCACCATCAACACCTACAGCCTGTCCGTCTGCAGAGCCGTCTGCGCTCACAAACACAAAAACCTTCCAGCAAAAGGAACCAGTGATTGTTTCTGGTGTGGAGAACGTGCAGCAGACAGAATCTGGTACCACACATGTTTCTGACCATAAAGACAAACCTCTGGATGCCTCTGATAGAGCAGAACATGAAAGCATGGAAACCGTATCAGAGAGCTTCAAAACAGATGGCGTAGGAAGTCCTGTGCCGTCCACCAGTTTGCACATTCCCGGCTCCACTTCGGGGGAGTCCCTGCCAGGCTTTAGCAAAACAAGCTCCGAGTCCGAGTGTCCTCAAGAAGACATGGATGTAAGCAACCAAGACTGCAAGAAATCAAGACCTTCCAGTGAAGCTGCAGGTTCCTGTCTCAATTCTCAAATGGAGAAAAATGACAGTTTACCCCAGACTTCGTCGTATAGTGCGAGCCCTGAACACAAGGATGAGGAGATGACTGATGTCCAGCAGAGCTCAGATGACAACGGCGGTGCTGCTGTTGTTTCTGTTCCAGTAGAAAGTTCATCAGCTGAGGGTAACCTGGCGACCAAAGCCTTCTCTGAATGTAGAGCAGAGGGCAGCTCAGAGCCGATGGAGGTGACCCCTGCCGAGGAGAAACCGGAGTCGTCTGGAGAAGAGCAGTGTCAGAGCAGCATCCCGTCAGCCGCTCAGTCTGACTCCAGCGGCGGCGCCTCAGGAAGCTCCTCTCCTCAATCTGGAGACCGGGATTCAGATTCCTCGGGGGCTAAGGTCAAGGTTCGCACTTCGGACGAGGACGTGGACATGCATGTGCCACATCCACGCAAGAGAAAGATGCCCAAAATGTCATCATCCCAGTCCTGCTCCTCGACTCGGCAGGAGAAGGAGAGGGGCCAGCAGTCTCTGGCTGCTATTGTGGACTCAGTGAAGCTGGAGGAGATTGAACCCTATCAGACAGAGAGGGCCAACCCTTATTACGAGTTCCTGCACATCCGGAAGAAGATCGAGGAGAAACGCAAAGTGTTGTGCAGCGTCACACCTCAACCACCACAGTATTATGATGAATATGTGACCTTCAATGGCTCCTACCTCTTAGATGGGAACCCACTCAGCAAGCTCTGCATACCAACAGTGAGTCTGCATTTCTGTCCAGAGTCTGAAAATACTCTGCCAGATTCTCAGTTTTTTTATTAAGGACATAAATTTTCTGATGTTAGGAAACAAATCTTTTACCTAATTTGGGGTGTATTTTTTAAAGTTTTGGCTCTGTGCGTCAGGGAGATGTCAAATATAACAAATTTTTATTTTTAGCTGTGAATTTTTATGTTTGGGGTCAACTTGTCCGGCACTTGAAACTAATTTTAGATCATGTTGTCCTGCACTTAAGGGTCCTTTTATATTTAACCAACATTAGGATTTTATATAGTGTCATTAAATGTCCAGCGAAAGTAAACTAAGTAGACATAATGATATTTTTCTGACTGATATCTTGATAGAGGCTCATCAGACATCAAGTGTTGTGTGTTTTTGAACTGTCTCTTTGTACTTTTTGCACAGATAACCCCGCCTCCATCATTACCCGAGCAGCTGAAAGAGATGTTTAAACAACAAGAGGTTGTCCGCATGAAACTACGACTGCAGCACAGCATTGAAAGGGTATGCAGTTTTCCTCTCCAAGCTGTTTGTTTTGCTTGAGTTTAGTACCTCTAGACATTTTTGTGCCACTAGAAGCAGCTGAAAATAGCACAAATTGTAAAAACGCCTTGTTTGGAAAGCCTCTTGACATTTTTAAAGCTCTGTGTTTTGTTCTTTTACCCTCTTGAAGACTGAAATAGGACATCATTGCTCAATATACTTGCCACAGATGTTTTAATACTTCATATTAAATTGGATCCAGAGTATTTATTGGACACGTTTTTCTTTTTCCCCTTCAGGAGAAGCTGATTGTTTCAAATGAGCAGGAAGTCTTGCGAGTCCATTACAGGGCAGCAAGAACACTGGCCAATCAGACGCTGCCTTTCAGTGCCTGTACAGTTTTATTGGATGCTGAAGTGTACAACATGCCTCAAGACGTCCAGGTAAGCAGCGTGGATTAATGGACATCTGTTACACCTGTCAGGTTCTTCGGCAGCCTCATGTTTGGATAGTATGTTAAATATATGTTTGTTTTTTTTGTTTCACAGAGTGATGATGGCAAAACGTCGGTGAGAGACAGATTCAACGCCAGACAGTTTATGTCCTGGTTACAAGATGTCGATGACAAGTTTGATAAACTGAAGGTGAGATTTCTGTTACTGTCTTCTTCTCTGCTCGTCTTCCTTTGAAATAAAGAGATTTTTAAAAGAAGAAAACTAAAAAAAAAAAAGTATAAATAAATGATCTCCACATTTTTTTTGGCAATAAATACCAGAAATGTTTCTCGATCAAGTGCTGTTATTTTTGCCCACAACAATATTGTGCGCTTTTTTCCCGAACGATTTAAAACTTTAAGGCAAAGTGGTTCAGAAACTTTATATTCTTTTAAATCTGCCTGTTTTCTTTTCCTAATAATCTAAAAGAAAAAATTGTGTCAAATGTGATCAGATGCACCCGTTTTGTTCACACTTTTTGATTTTGATGTTGATGTTGATATCATATAAGATCCTCGAGTCATTACTGGCTCACATCACACATGTTAATGTCTTACCTGATCACTGAGTCGGTGTTTACCTGCTCTTGTTTTCTCCAGCTAATTGCTTAATTAAGTCAAGTTGTTTACCTTTTTATAGTTGGGTAACTGACTGAACAGGAACACTCATTTTTAAGATGTTTCTTTCTCCTTCAGTGTCTCATAACCTGATAAAAAGTATGAAGAGGTGAAGCTCTTATAACATTAATAAATCCAGCAGTAACCAGCTGACAAAAACAAAACAGAATCACAGATAACAGAAATGCCTCTAAAAAAAAAAAAAAACACCTCACAGTTACGGATAAAAAGTCTGAATTGAGGATTTGTGGCAGAGGAATGTTTTTACGCCTCAGCAGCTCATTAAGTAAAGAAGGGAGACGGACATTTTTATCAGATCAGTTTTCAAGGGGCCTATTTTGACAACTATATTAACTGGAAACAAGATTACTTGAGCAAACGGCGGCCGTGCAGTGAATGTTGCTCTCTGTGCGTGTGAACTGAGCTCCTGGCAGAGTTTCGACTGCTGAGAATGTAAACACTCTGAACTCGGTGGTATCAGGGGAAAACTTGTATCCAGATTATTGCGTAATCCTGTTTTTGTTTTTTTTATAATTTTACAAGATCATGGTTGTTACCTTGGGTTGGTAGTTTCTTCTTCAGAATTGTGGATATATTCATGATAATGGATGTGAATGAAGAATATTTGATATGATTCAGTGATCATTGAGATTCACAGCTTTATTTGACCAATTTATCATTAATTTCCCCTTCAACCCTTGTATTTTTTTCTTTGATTTATATAAATATGCAGTATATTATAGAAAAGAAGAGGGAAAACAGTCATAAACGAAGCATACAAACCAAATTTGGTTCACGCATCCAGGTCCTCATGTCCATATTGTAATTAAAGTTTATTCAGATCCAGATTTGTTTACATTTAAGGTGTTCTGTTTCTCACATTTTGGGAATGTTCTCTCTCGAATTTCTCAGGAAAAAAACTCCATCATTTATCTCTTACCTTGTCCATCCTTTAGTTCAAAACATTTTTATATTTACTGCTGTTTTTGAAGGCATAAAAAACATAGTTGCACAATTTAAATGTGCAGCAGGTGATTCTGCAAACACATGTTTGGTTAAGTGTCATTCACAGGTCATCAAATACAGATGTTTTGGGTTTGCTGCTGGATCCAAAGCATCTGTATTTGAGGACCTGGGAGTGACCCTCAACAGTCTGCTTACTCTTGTTTTGTTTTTTCTTCTGTGGTTCCTTGTAAATGCTGTTACAGGCACTAGGAGGAGCCAGAGGAACCAGTTTTTCTTATTTTCTCCAAATTTTTCATCTACCACTGTCAGGATATGGTGACAGTTTATGCAAAAATAGCAAAAATATTTTTTTACGGTAGTTACTGAATCAAAGAAACAGTCAGGTGTATTAAAAATGACCTAAGGTTAATATGAGGCTTCAGCACAGAGGAAATTTTATTGTCTTTGGGCCTAAAGGCAGGTTATAAATAGAGTAATAATTATGGACCTTTTCCCTCCACAGACGTGTCTTCTGATGAGGCAGCAGCACGAGGCGGCGGCGCTGAACGCCGTGCAGCGTCTCGAGTGGCAGCTGAAACTGCAGGAGCTCGACCCGGCCACCTACAAGTCCACCAGTATCTTCGAGATCCCCGAGTTCTACATCCCACTCGTGGAGGTCAACGACGACTTCGACCTCACCCCGATATGAGCTGCAGGACAGGCGTGCTTTTGCCACAGCGGCGGCCATGTTGCGGACGGAAGAGGTGAGCCTGCGCATTCGAGGAAAAAGGAAACGTGAAGCACTTAGAATGTGGCAGTTAAACACGAAAGAGCACTTAGAAAAAAAGAGACGATTTTACTCCTGAGCTCTTAACAGTCCAAACCGGTGCGCCCACCACCACCACCAGGAGGACGAAGGACGAGGACTGACTGCTCCTCGTGCAGAAAAAAAAAGGGGGTCCGGGCCGCAGAAGAAGCCCAGGGAGCAGAGACCAAAAGCTGGGTGGAGCGATGCAGGAAGCTGCAGCAAGAGGCAAAGTGTTGAAGACAACCATGAGCCTCTGCTCCTCATCGAGCAGAGTCACACAACTGAAAGATTTCAATTGTTTTCAAAGTGCGTGTTCATACATTGTGTACAGACTGTGCTCTTAATTTTTTAACTTATTTTATACATAAAAAAAACAACTGTGCATTTGTAAATAGTCATGTAATTATTGTTTTAAACTTGTAAAAACAAAAAATAATAGATATTTTGATTGTAAACTCGTTCTGTCTCCTGTTTTAATGGACCAAAGTTGGTTTTTATATCGAGTGTCCTCTTCGTCCGTGATGTTTCTTGTTGTTGTTGGCTTAAAAATCTTAAGCATGTGTTGGCTTTTTGTTGTGTTTTTTTTGTTTTGTTCTGTTTTGTTCTTACTGTTTCTTGCTTCCTCATCTGGAGTTCCACACCACAGCTGGTGTTTTTTGACTTTGGCAATTAAATGCTGTGCATGCGTTGCGTTGTTTGCACTTTTTCTCAAAAAAAAAAACAAAAAAAAAAAGACTAGAAAAGAAAAGAAAAGAAAAAAAGCTGTACTGTGGAATTAATTGTGAGGTTTACTGAAGTGTTCCAGCTTTTTTTGCATCGTTGTGTTCTGTCCTTTCCGCGGCCTCACTCCTCATGTGTTGTCCATTGTGTCTCGCGCACATTAAAGTCTGTTGTGGCTTCCAAGGAAAAAAAAAACTTACTTTTACAGTTTCAATGTGAGATCACAACAAATCCTATTTTTTCAACATAATGCCTTTTGAACGATAGTTCTAAAAAATGTCTATTTTAATATTTACTTGTTACATGACTTGTACATATTTGTAATATATAATTGAATAAATTTTATTTGTTGTGAAATTAAAAGTGATGCCGTCTGTGTTTTTTATCTTAAAGCTGCACAGGAAACTGAAGCTTAAACTGATATATTCAATCATTGAATAGTCAAATTGTTTACTGGCATAAATTTTCATTATGTAATTGTTTTGGTTTTTATCAAGCAGCCATGTCAAATATTCACCTGCTAAGCTTATGAAATGTTAGGGTTTGCTGCTTTTCTTATTTGTTTTTAATGCAAGTTGAATATTTTAGGTTGTGCTTTTTGTTTTACTGTTGAAAAAACAAGTACTTTAAATGAATCACCTTCTCCTTTGAGAACCTGCAGCAGAAAATAATCTAAAACCCAGCAATGAATGTTATTTTAATGTCTCAGATTGCAGCTAGCAATGTTGTCCTTAGCCAGTAGGTGTCGCTGCGCACAGCTCTGCTCATCCAGACTGCTGGTGATGTAGCTGTGATAAGATTGTTGTAGTAAATATCAGACCATAATAAGATTTCTTTCTGCTTTCTTATTCAGGCTTGGTGACTTTTGAGGAGTTTGTTTTGCTGACATGATGCAGATAAAGTGAGAGTCAGTGTTTTATGGTGCTGATGACAAAAATAAAACCACACTGAACATAAGCTGCTGTAACTGCTACACTGTGAACTTTTCAGCCACCAGTGCAATTTTAAAAGAGTAAGGCCTTTCAAATCAAATATGTTTGGCCCTTTAACTTCAAGTATATACGTGAATGCATGTAAAAAGAGTGATGATCTAATTGTAATTGGACCAGTTTTAGTCTCTAAACTGGTTGTGATGCCACAAAATTCTGCTAAATTTCTTTCTTCAGCAGATAAATTTAAAGACTGAAAATGCTATTGAGTGGAGAATTTTACATTTAAAACGGCAGACAAATGGTTACATCAGTGATATTAGTCTAATATATGAAACATACTACAGTCTGAATGGAGCCATTTTGCATAATCACTCATTTTACTTTCAATAATTTATATACATGTGACACCTTGCTGCATATGAGCTGACAGCTGAGTTTATTTTAGGATGACAATGACACTTTGAGAAGAAAACCTGACTCAGGGTGGTGTTTTAAATCTTGTGTCATAATATTTGCTCATTGCCACAGAAACTTAAAGGCTGCCTTGTTATGAAAAACGTCAGTGCGTGATAATCAGAATGAGTTAAACTGCGTCACCGTCTTTTTCCAGGAGCAGCATCATTTTAACCCGCAACCATCAATTTAAACAAATGATGACACACTTCCTCCAAACTCGACTTTATGACTCAAATTCATTTTCTGATGTTTACATACACAACAGCTGTGTGTTTAGATGATGTGGCCTCTTGTTTTTGGCTTAAATTTGCTTTGTTAAACTGATTGTTTTGTCCTGAAAACAGATTGAAACTTAAACGTTTCTGCTTCAAATGAATGTGCGTCGGTTCCTCGCCGACCTTCCTCCCCTGCAGGCTGGAAGTGGGGCCTGCTGGGGTTTTGATGAAGTCTTGAGAAAACACGTGTAAACACCTGTGGAGTTAAATGGCCCGTCAGAGCATTTCTGCAGAATTGCGACAAATGAGCGCAGGGGACGCAACTCAGCGGGAAGTCCGCTCAACTTCACAGCTTCCGAATCGCCCTTTTCTCACCTAATGAGCGCACTCTGATAAGACTGGAGACAAAGGGCTGTTTAATGGAGTGGGGGGCGGCATGGAAAGACAAGAATTGCTTGAGTAATAGAAGCCAAACAGAGCCCACCTGGACGAACAACCAATAACCGCAGTTTGGACTAAGCGGAGATTTTTTTACGCGCAAGACTTTTACGCGCTGAACTGCAGCGAGGCGCAGTTTGTAAATGTTGTCTCTTGGTCGTATTTATGACGCGGTGAGGCGGATCATGCGTGCCCGTTCCCCTGAAGACCCTCAGCCGGTGTGTGTGTGTGACCCGAGGCCCAGTGTTTTGCCTCCGCAGACGTTGGGTGGAAAATGGAGTGTGTGCCTTTAAGGCGCCCGACTGCCTGTCGCTTTTTGCTGCGGAGAGACTGACGCCCTCTGGACACAGTGGACACTTGAGCGGCGGCAGAACACCATCCTGGAGAAGTTCAAAGAGAAAACAGCCACACTCCCTCCTTTCAGGAAAAGTCGAGAACTCTTTAACAGCGTTGTGGTAAGTTTTAAACTCCATCTGTCTTTATTATTCCGCAGTTTTCCGCGCTCGGGTCTCTCGTGGCTGCGTGCGAGTGAAACAAAGTTTTGGAGCTGCAGCGATGATCATAAAAGAGGTGAAGAAACGCGTTCATGACTGAGGGAGCTAATGTTCCTCACATGTTCTCTGTCCGTCATGTGAAATGGAACTATATGCAGCCAAGAAGTGAAGTGTAAAAAGCAGAGATTAGACGGTGTCTTAACGCGATACACTGGGACAGAAAAAAAAAATTTAATAGGTGAAGGAAGCTGATGTTGCCAGATGTGTGTATGTGTGTGTGTGTGCGTGCGTGTGTGTGTTGTTGTTCCACAGTAACGTGAGTGAGAGCTGGCTTTGAATGAAATGTGACGCAGGCCTTTTAGAAATGTGATGCTTACATGTCAAAGCTCGTGCTGTTTCTGCATGAAGAAACTGTGATTTTCACTATTTTTAAACACATTTGCATTCACTTTTTAATGAGTTTTTTTAGCCTGTGTGTGCAAGTTATAGCACCTTTAACAGGAGATTATGTACCTTGTACTGAATGAAGCACAAAAATAAAGGAAGCACAGGTAAAAAACATATTATTTATCACTGTTGTTAAGTTCAAAACTGCTCAATTTTATCAGGATATAAAGAGAAATAGAGATGTTTTAAATATCAGATTTGAACTTTGTGGAAAGAGGAAACCTTTTCTGCTGTTTTGCACATTCAAAGTGCATCATTTCTTTTATTTTCATCTATCTTTTATGCTCCTTTCTTTCCCTCTTGTGGAATTTCATCGATGAAGCTGTTTATTTGTCTTTGCCCTGCTCTCTGAGGTCCTGTCTCATGTCTCGTGTTGATGTAGGTGTTTCCAGTGTCGTGCTGGTGAGCCGTCAGGATGAGGCCCGGTCAGCTGATCCTCCCTGCCGCCGCCACTCTCCTCTTCCTCCTATCAGGGCTGTCTCTGACCTCCGGCTGCAACAAAGCCCTCTGCGCGAGCGACGTCAGCAAGTGTCTCATCCAGGTAAAGTTCATGAAGGTTGTCAGCTGCTGAGTGTTGGATTGACACACTGACACGACTAACATGATCCTCCATGCTTTAAATTTGTAATATACTCTATGGAGTTCTGTTTAATGGTGTCAAACTGCTGTTGAACTGCACAAAAATGTGGTTTACATCTTCAGAAATCCCAAACGATTGTCTTGCAGATGAACACAGCCATGCAGTCGCTGTGAATTTTCTTCTCCTCTGTTGCTCACAAACAAGCTTCACCTTGCTCAGTTTACTTTATGGTTGCAGACAGATAATTAATCTTATGAGTGTTGAACTTAACTGAGCTTTTCTGTCGATTAAAGTGCAGCCAAGTTCGAGCTTTTTATCCCACAGTGTTACAGCTGTTTTGTGTAAACAGAGAATGTAAGTTTCTCTTGACGAGAACACGAATTAAATGTCGTCTGCAGATGGAGTTTTGTTCATGTGAAGAGCAACAGCAGAGTCAGAACTCAACTTGTTTTAATACAATTTGAAATGAGCTTTAAACCAGCAGGAAAGACTCAAAATATCACAGTAGCATTCCTGGGAAAAGAAAATACCTCTCAGCTGTTGTTTCGTCCTGAAGCGTCTCGGTTTTCGTGCAAGTTCTTCACATAAAAACAGATAAGTCGGCAGAAGCCAGATTCAAGTTAAAATCAGCCCGAGTCCTGATGGAGATCTGGGCTGCTGGACTCAGATGTTATCTGCTGGGAAGAATGCAGATACATTCCTGCGATAAGCCGAGTGAAGTCTGGGAGGAAAGTTTTCCCAGCATGCATCGGAGGAGCAGAGACATGAGTCTGACTGTCCAGTTTCATGCTCACCTGTTTTCTACCTGTAACACTCCCACACCTGCAGAGGCACATTGTGTTAAAGCAGCTCCGCCGTCACGAGGCCCCAAACTTTTTTAACTTCTTCTCACATGAACCTCTATGACTTTTGACTTCTGTTGACTTTCTGGCATCACTTCCTTTGAGTCATTTTTTCCGTCACGTCTGAAGCCGGGTGGGTGAGCGGTGACGGCGGCGTTGAGGGAGGGAGGCGCCGCTTCGTTAACACAGAACTCTGTCATACAGTTTTGTTGTTTTAAGAGAAAAGTCAGGAGAAGTGTTGGCTCGTCTTTCCACCACCTGTCAAGTCAAATTTGAGCTGCTGCTTGTCCTCTGTCCCCGTGTGTGTGTGTGTGTTTGACCCGCTGTGTGTTTAGTGGTCCTGCCTCCCTCATTAACATCCGTGAAGTACTGTATTTAACCTCAGTGGCCGTTTCACCTGTGTGACCTCAGTCACTGTGTGAGCGAGCTGCAGGTTTTTCTGTCGCAGGTCGTTGAGGAAGTTTGTGTTCTTGTCTCAGGAAGTTCAGCTTTGTGTGCAAATAAAGAGTCAGAACATGTGAAGAAAAGACGATAATATTTTAAATTGAGCCCAGACAGCAGCTGGAATGATTGACAGTGATGAAAAGTATTTATATTATTATTCTGTTGGCATATTAGCATTCGTTTGGTTCCTATCTAGAATATTACTGGAGATGTTTATTATTATAAAGTGTGTGTCTTTAAAATGAGGCTGCAAAGAAACTCAGTTTGTATAAATGCAACAATTCAGATTGTTGTTTTGTTGTTGGGTTTATTGTCAGAAATGAGTCTGATGCTTTTCTCTTTGATTAATAAATTATAATAAATAATTTCTTACCTTTGGCTTAAAAGACCAAACAATAAGTTGGAAAGAGCAGCATTTATTTTAACCGAAGGTCGTTTCTTTTATTACTTATGTATAAGTTTCTCTTCATGAACATGCAAAGTTTCCATCCTTGCTCTGGTTTGTCTGTTTGCAACCTTGAAAACTTTCCCTTTTTCAATACGAGGCCACAAATCCAGATATTGCTGCAGGTTCTGCAGTTGAGTGGTTCAGATTCTTAAATAAATCTGCAATAAATTATAGAAATTAAAATCTCTGTGGCCTCAGGACGGATGTCCACGTTGTTCCATCCGTCCTGCCTCGTTCCTGACTCAGTTTGCACAAAATAAACAAAAACTTAAATAAATTTTATGTTGCTTCAAGGAAAACTCGCCTTGCAAGAACAATAACATTGATGATATGCGATACATAAGTACTTTAAAGATAAAATTAAGTTAAAAGAAAACTCCAAAAGCAGGAACCAGAACAAACAAATGAAAGAGCGACAGAAAAGACACCAAACAAAAGATTAATTTAATTTGCAGCTTCAGAAACACAAGAACTCAAGATACAAAGGAATTTTTACATTTGTTACTTTGGATATTAATGCAAAATACCTTTGCTGTAGGGGTGATACCCACAATGCACCTGGCTTTGCATAGCACCTGTTTTTTTTTAGGACAAAACTAAAAGAAGCAGAGCTGAAACTAATGAGTAGTAAGATGATCAATTGATTCGTCACTAATTTTAATTGATAGGATTTAGATATCATTTCCCCAGTGATGTCGTCTTCACATTGTGTGATTTTTGAAACCAAAGGCCAAAAATCATAGTTTCAATTTCAAACCTGCAGACTTTCAAGCCAAAACCGCTCAGTGTTTCAGAACGTTTGCTTGAAAGATGCCTTTATTTATTAATTGATTATCAGTTTTTATAATTCTTTCTTGTCCACTTATCAATGAATCATTTGTAGCACTTCGGATGACAATGTTCGCCCAGCGTCTTAATGCCCGTTTCAAAGTAAAATGCATAATTTTGCTGTAATTTTCTCATCTACTTGATGTCAGTCTTCACAGGAAATGAAGCCTCCTGTTTTTGGCTGTTTTTTGCAGATTACAGGTTTTATTTTTAAAAACTCTGTCGCCTCAGACTTTCTCCTAACAAGCCTTTGGGTTCGTTAAAACCTCGACAGAACAGTCGAGCTTGTTCTTCTTCTTCACTTCCAGGTGGCTTGTTTTGCCTGATGAATCATTGCTCGGGACACCAAAGCTCTGTAGCTTCCGCGACCCCGTCGACACCAACTCGCTAGCTGTCAGAGGCGAGAGCGATGGTGCGTGTGCCGTGGAGGAGAAACCTTTTCCGCCTCCGGCTCCTCCGTAGAAGCTCCACGTTGCTGGTGATTAGTGGGATCTGCCGTCCGACGCTCGCTTTTTTACGCTCTGCTGCCATCTCAAGTCATTTGTCTGAATTCCCTAAAACCCCCGAGGGTGGGAGAACATGAGAGGAGGGGAGGGGAGGCTAAGGTCAGGAGGAGGTGTGTGTGTGTGTGTGTGTGTCTGTGTCTGTGGGGGGAGGCTGGTTGGTTGGTTGGTTGAGGGGAAATATACAGTTGGGAAAGATCCACAGGCTGCAGCTCCGTCCACAGCAGGCTGGTTAGCAGGGTGGGGCAGCAGATTTCAAAGTGAACACACACACACACACACACACACACACACACACACCAGCGGCTGCTCAGCAGGACGAGGCAGCGCATGTTCACTTTCTCTCCAGAGTCGTTTCTGTCTCTCTGCAGCCGAGTTTTGACTGATCACAGCTGTTTACCTCTGAGAGGGAGGCCTAATAAAGAGCTCATGAACTCCACCACTTCCATTTCTGGGAGGAAATAGTTGTTTGTAAGGCTGCAAAGACCGATTGTTACTATAAATGTCTCAGTGGTTTCAAGGTTGGTTATTCTGTAAAATGTCTGCAAAGCTGATATATTTTAATTGCTTCTTTTGTCCTAAAAAGGATCCAAAACACACAGAAAAATTTAATTCACCATGAATTAAAGATAGAAAAGTTGCAAATTCTCGCTTTTGAGGAGCTGGATCCAGAAAATCTTTGCCATCTCTTGCTTATTTTTGGCATTTTGTCTTTATTGGAAAGCTGATAGTATGAAGGAAGGCAGGAAAAGTTGGAAGAGACGATGGTTTGACATGAAACAAAGATCTGCAGCCAGAACTAAACTGTGGATGCTGTGGTTTGTCCACTCAGACTTCCACTCGAGCTGAGTTTAGCAGTCGATGCCTCCCTGCATGTCTTTGGATGAAAGTTGTTATCTGTTTTTACACTTTTACTTTCTTCTTTGCTGCTTCCAGTGTTTATGCAAACTTAGCTAATCCCCTTCCAGCAAGTGAAAGTGTATTTTAACAGTAATGTTTAACTTTTTTTAGATGGATAATTGTGCTTGAACTCAGATTTTGCAACTTTTAGAGAAATCAAAGTGAGCAGTTTCTTCCTGCCTTTAGCCGTAATGCTAAGCTAAGCTAAGCTAAGCTAACCGCCTCTGGCTCAAGGCTCTTAAATTTTCATTAAATGGTTTTAAAATTCTGATTCTGATTAGTGAAATATGAGACGCATGTGTCCTCCCCTCGAGGGCAGCTGTTTTATTTTTATTTTTTTTTATTATAATTCCACCTCTGAGAGTCATAATTACTCATGGGATCAGATCTTGATCAGAGGTTTGGGGGATTGAGAGGCTGGTGATTAAGTGAACTGTGTGTGGTTTTGCAATCCCTCACTGGTGAGTCACTGGAGAGTCTTTTATCATCGCTCAGGCTGTTTTTACGTGTAGAAGATGGCTTCTGCAGAGATACAAAGGAGGGTCGGAGGAAGGGAAGGGGTAAAAATCAAAAAGAAAGCAAAAAGGGAAAAGAAAGGAGAGAGCAAACATGAAAAGAGGTGCTTAAAAAAAAGACAGAAGAGAGACTGAACGAGGAAGAAAAGCAAGAGGGAGAAGGAGTGAAGGAGTGAAGGAGGAGGAGGGGGGAAGTGTGTTGTCGGTGGGGAAGCAGCAGCAGCCATGTTCTGTTCTCCAGGTGTTTTCTTCTCCCTCCCTCCCTCTGCTTCTGCCCTCCCCTGCCTCCCTCATCGCGGTGACCTTGACTTGGAGGAATGTGCTCCCTGTTCTGTGTCAGGAGAGAACAGAGAGGAGGTGGAGGTGGAGGTGGAGGTGGTGGAGGGGTGGGGGGGGAGAAAGAGGAACTCCTCTGGCAGTCTCACCCACTTTTCAATCCCACCTACGCGTTTTCAGTTTCCTTCACCGTCTCCTCGTCCCGCGGGGACAAACTGAAGTTGAGGAATGAGCCTTTTTTCTTCCTTAGTTGTAAGCGTTTGCAGAAGAGTTATGAGCCCAGCAGAGGTTTCATGTTTTTGGATGTTTGCTTAAAAAAATCTTGTAATATCTTCCATCTACAACAAGCGACTTGAGAAATTCTCTGCACAAGCTTTTTTTTTTGCTTTTCTGCTGATGAACCTGCGAATGAGACGTAATGCAAATATGAACCGAGCAGCAGCTGTGAGACGTCGCTGAGATTATTTTGGTTAAACAGATTAAGAGAGATATGAAGCTGCAGTTTGTGGAAATAAGACCTTTTTTATTCTTGTTTTAGTCGCTCTGTTGCCTTGTTTGCTTTGCTGACTGGTTGTTTACTTCACAAAATATGTCTGAGCTCGACTTAATGTAAAAATGCACCAATCCAGTCTTATATCCCCTAAAAATGATGCTTATACTTCAATGCAGGGCAGTTATTGTTACATACGACTGATCTCTGATCAGCGCTGTCTTTCCTCATATTTAAAAAATGGCCAACATGCTGCATAAACTTACTGAAATCATATACACATCTGGTGTCATAAATGTGGCTGATTGCAGAAAAAAGTGTTATTTTATTTAATGTGGCCTGGTTCTTGCGGATATCGATGCTTTACCCGGTCAGTGCATTCCTGAATTTAATCATAACTCTGGTTTATAATGACTTTGGGTCTTGTTTTTGTAGTTTTGGCTTTGGTTTGCTGCCAGTAAACGGGAACGTGGCTCCATCACAAGAACAAAGAGCCGTCAGGACGATCAGACATTTTTGCTGGATTATCTAAACCTCTTTATTTATAAATAAAACTGAAAGTCGCTGCTAATAACCTTCTTATTGTACACAAATTCCTCATGCAGAACCAGGAGAAGTGCCGCGGCTCAAAGTTGAACCATGAGGTCTGTAAACTGCGAGAGATGTTTACAGTTGGACTAACTTTCGGGTTTGTTTAATTTGATTGTCCGTGCGCTCATGTTTCTTCACCCGGAGGGCTTTGCAGAAATGTTGCCACATCCTCAAAAACCATGAGCCTGAATTTCTGCACGAGTATTATGAGACTCTTTTTTATGTGACACTTAAATATATTTTGACCTTTTTCAAATCCTAAAAACAATAAAAGATAAACTAGAGGCATCAGACAGGTCTTACATTTTAATTATACACCTTATTGGGTCTCCTCATTTGAAAGACCTGCTGCGAGATATGGAGGAAAAAAACTGTTTAAGTTTAAGTTAATTTTAGTGGTCGGCATTTAGATATGAAAATAGTTGCATCTTGACCTGAGACTTGACTTCAACTTGCCTTAAAATAATAAAGGATTTCTCTGAATCAGTCACTGAGCAGTCTGTTGGCAGAGGTGGAGGATGAATTCAGATATTTAAATTAAGTAAAAGTAGTAATAAAATGACAGAAAACCTGGTAAAAAAAAATTTTTGCATTTAAAATCTTACTTATATTAAGTATAATTTTTCGAACAAGTGTACTTAAAGTATTAAAGTGAAATACTGAATATGCAACATAATTCCACGCAATTTTACATTTATTATAAGCTAGTATTTGGATTTTACTCCTGATTCTTTCCTGCCTAGTTAGCATTTAAGTATTGTCATTTTAGACCAAATATTGCTGGATAATTACATTTTTAACTGCATTTTTTATTAATTCAAAACATGTCTTATGTATAAAACCCTGATCTGAAGAAACAACTATAACTCAGACAAATGAAACAGAGTGAAAAGTACAGTATTTCCCTCGGATATGTAGTGGAGTAGATAAGTAATGTGGCGTAAAATAGAAAAACTTGTACTCTGTGTAGTTACAGTCAGTCAGTGTCTGCAAAGCCTTTTTTTCTCTGAATGGTTTCATGCTGCTGCTGTAAAACCATTGAAGAATGTGATTCGAAAGCTGTGACCTTTGACGTGTCTGAACCTGCTTCTTTCATGAGTGAAAACACAGCCGAGGTTTATTCCTTCCTCTTTGATAGATACCACACATGCCACATGCAGCACACACACAGGTACACCGTCATGTGACCGCTTGTGTCCTGTAATAGTAACTGTACATGAAGGAGAAACCTGCTGTTGCTCTTTTTGTTGCAGGTTTTAATTGCACGTCTCCTGTTTTGTGCAGCGTGTTTGCATGTTTGTTTTGTCTGCTGCAGCTGCAAATATCAGACTTTAACTTTTTATATTTAAATTTACAAACACTTGCATTTCTGCAGTTTTGACCGGAGTCGGGTTTTGCATGTGTGTGTGTGTGTTTTTCTGCAGGAGCTGTGCCAGTGTCGTCCGTCTGATGGGAACTGTTCGTGCTGTAAAGAGTGCATGCTGTGTCTGGGGAACCTTTGGGAAGAGTGCTGCGACTGCGTGGGTGAGTGCAGCGTCTCATTTACAAACAAACACAGTCAGCATGTTATTTTGGACTCGGACAAACTTTATGGTTTTGCTTATGCTCCCATTTTAACTCGACTTAAGGTGACTAAGAAGGCTCAAACTATAGACTGCATGTAAAGATGGGCTGCTTCCTCCCACTGTAAAAAATGAAGCCAAACTGTCCCAAACACACTCTGCCATCTTACTCTTGTGAGGTTTTATGGAGCCAGAATCATGATGCCTCGTCCCCTTTAACAGTGTCTAATAAATAATCAAAACCAAACTTTTAAGAAAAATTACCAGTTGAACATATTTGGGAAAAAAATGAGTTAATACTCAGCTATTTTAATTTTTTTTCTTGTCCTTTATAACCCAAAACCTAACAGCCAAATCAATGTTTTGAGCAGTATATAAATATATAATCAAAATTAAAATGCACAATGTGATCTAGATGCAGACTTGAGAACATTTTTATATTATTTTTAAGTCTTACTTCTCTAAAGGAATAAATTTCGTTACTATGCATTCGTTTAACCATAATGTTTTTATTATCCGTACATATGACAGCCTCAACTTATTGGTGCCAACAGGAAGAAGTAAAAAAACATGTGTATCTGCTTACAATTACACTGTAGTGTTATGAAACACTTATCAAATGTTGTAATGATGCATGGATTTTATATATACTTTTTATAAATTTTATTTAAGGGGGTTGAAGTTCTGTCTTGTCAAAATGAAGGAATGTAAAAAATAAACATAAAGCTAATGTAAACAAGATGTACAGTATGAGAGAATGCAGCTTAGATATTCAACAATGAGGCCTACTGACAGAACAAATATACGAGGGAGAGTCGGGTTTAGTTGCAATATAAACAACAAGCATGTATAATATGAATAGTGTATGAATAATGTACAGTTAAATTGAGTTATTATGATCAGTTATGTGCAGATAACAAAAAAATCCAGCAGGTTATGAGCCCATAATGCATCACACTGCTGTTACAACATATGTAAAATGATTCTGGCACTAATCTCCCTCCATACATGTGACATGAGTCATGTCTCAGTCTGTTAATCTCTGCAGCTGAACACTTTCTGTTAAAAGCATGAGACTGTGGCTGTGATGCACTTGACAGCAGAGATTTAAAAAAGGGCCTCGGTTTGTTCAGAGTGTTGCTGCTCTGATACAAGATGAGTGTGAGGTGACTGAAGCCAGATATCGAACGGACACCGCGGAGGTTAATGCGAAGCAGAGCCAGGGGGGAGTTCTGTGTATGAGAGCGTAGGAAATTAAAGGAATATTGTCACTGCTGAGAGGCACCTACACATGTGGACAGGAAGTCTCGAGGTTTTCCAGGAGATCAAAGGATGAGGAAGCCGGAAGAAAGAGAGAGAGAGGACGAGGAGGTTGACCTGAACTTTGACTCTCAGCCTCCCACCGAGGTGTGTTGGGGGTGTACATCTTAGCAAGATCCAAAACAACTGGATTAGTGGAAGAAGAGCTCATTTGGTTAACGCCTCTGTTCATCTGTAACCTGCTTTAAACCAGCAGAGGCGGGGTGAGGCACTTTTGAATGGAGAGCAGACTGAAGGCAATGATTCAAAGAATGGAGGCAAAATAGGAAAAACAGTGTGCATAATTGAATTTTAAGACCTAATATTTAGAAAATATGACAGATGGTTTTTGGACACTGACATTTAAAAGGCCCCTGACTGCTGCTTTATCAGAGCAACACACACAAACTGTTGTTTTATGTCTTTTTTAACTTTTTGGATGCTCTTTTGAGATGTTTTACGCATCATTTGGTGTGTAATTTTAGTGGACACTTGTGTCTTTGTTCATTTCAAGCTTCTTTTAAGCATCTTTTGGGGTATTTTGCATCTTACTCTGGTGATTTTGCACACTTTGCACGCCTCTGTGGTTGTTTCGTGCCTCTTTTTCATGTTTTTTCCTTCAGTTTTTATTTTGTCGTTTTGTGTTTTTTGTGATCTCTTTAGTCATTCGTGTGTCTCTACACTTATTTTCTGTCTCTCCGTAACTTTTTCTTCTGCTCTGGTCTTTTTTGCGTTTCATTGTAATCATTCCGTGTCTCTTCCTGGCTGTTCCGCATCTTCTGCATCTGTTTCACTTTATGACTTGTTCTATTACTTCCTCTCAGTATCATTTTGTGTCTCTTTTGGGGTATTTTGCAACTTTTTTGAGTCATTTTGCATCCTTTGCATACCTCTGTGACTATTTTGTGTCTCTTTGTAGACATTCTGCCTCTCTTTCTGGTTGTTTCACATCTTTTTCTCATTGTTTCCCATGTTTGCAGTCACTTTTTTTTTTATCTCTAATCTGAGTGACTTTTTAACAAGAAATGTCTGCAGTCACTTTAAACAGATGACCTGTCTCTGACTCAGGTAGAGGAGGCATTAAAGGAGTGTGTGTTCCTCCCTCAGCTTCCCTTCCAGCCCCACCCCTGCAAACCAGTAGGCTCTCAGATCGCCTCTGACAGACAGATATTGCTGTAGGTGCTGACAAGACGGCTTTATTAAAGCTCTGTCATGTGGAACAAAAATATAAGTATCTGACACAGAGCGCTGAACCCGCCGCCGCTGCTGCTGCTGCTGCACAGATGTTGTGGCGGTGGAGTTTTCCTCTTGGACAGGCTTCATTACAACACGCTGAGGGAAGCCTGTCGCTTTAAACAAGAATATTCCCCATTTAATGTTTTGATTTTTTGTTTTTAAATTCTCACAGCTCTAATCTTAAGATCACTTTGAGTAAGTTTCCACTCCAAACGAGTTATCTGTGCCAAAGGCTGCATAGTTTGAAGTGTGTTTCTGTGAGTGATTGGAGCAGCTCAGTGGAGGAGCGATGGGAAGGAGGAGAGGACAGTTTGTATTTTAGAAGAAGGGAGGAGGAAGAGGAGGAGGAGGAGGAGTGAGGGAGGACCCATGTGTATGCTTTATCTAAAACAGCTGCTCTGGCTCAGCTCTGAGCATTGGTTTGTAATCCAATTCCTCTGTCAAACTCCATTCCCCATTTAAATGATTTATAAATTTGCTATAATTCACTTTGACTCATTTAAAGGGTTAGGAAGATCGTATCAGAGGATGTGGAGACTGTGTCGACCGATCGCTACTGTGTTTGGAAATTAAATGAAGTGTTAAAAGGACCTCAGTTGAGACAAGATACTTTGACAGCTGCGTGGTTTTACTAAACTTCCCCTGTGAGTTCAAATCCATTTTACTGTTAAGTGTCTTTTTTTTTCAGTAAAAGTAGGATGTGCAAATAAACTCCCTGCCTTGAAAGTTTTCTTAAAGGATCAGTTCACTCAAATCACAAAAGAAAAACAAACATCTCTGGTATCTGAGATTTCTGTTTCCATCTCAGTCGAGACTGTAGCTAATATATCTGTGAATTAATGACATGAAGGGATTTACATGTTATGCTTTCCAGACTAAGTGTCTTTATATTGTATTCTTTCTATGCTAAATTAACTTAGGTTAAAATTCACTGTCTGCACAAAAATTTGATACTTAGCAATGCCATCATTTACACCTCAATGTACTGAGGTAAAACTATGAGGAAATTGGTAAAATCAAAGTGTTAGCTAAATAAACTGTACATGATTTTTTAGTTTTTAGATATTAGCAGATTTTAGTTGAGAGTTTAGTTTGGGTTTCAGATAGTCGTGTTTTTGCTGTGAGGAGATTTAATCTCATGGTCCTGAAGATAAGGGATTTTAAGAAAATTTGGTTTGTAGTCCTCATTTCAGTTGAAATTCCAATAAAAACATATTGAACTGAAAAGAAATCCAGTGCTCTCTTTGCAAGAACAGTGTCACCATCACTGTAGATAATTAACAAAAGCGCACAGAGTTTTGATTATTTCTTTAGTGGGAAGTAATAAAAACTGTTGACTGTAACTGGGACTTTTTTTAATCTGTCATCATTCTCCTTTCTGTTTGGAGAAAGAGACAAACACTGTCTCAAATCTGTACAAAAATCAACAAAACCATCTGCATTGCTGACTAGAAATGAACATTTTTATACTTTTACTTAACCCGACCTTTTTGTCATGTCTTTGTCCATCTGTTTATGTCAGGGATGTGTAACCCAAAGAACTACAGCGACTCTCCGGCCACGTCGAAGAGCACCGTGGAGGAGCTGCACCGTCCGATCCCCTCGCTCTTCCGCGCCCTGACGGAGGGCGACGCGCCCATCAACATGATGGTGGTCTCCTTCCCCGTCGCCGAGGAGCTCTCCCATCATGAGAACCTGGTGTCCTTCCTGGAGTCGCTCGACAACCAGCCCCAGAACGTCTCCGTGCCTGGAAACAGCATCCACGCCAGCTACGACACTCAAGGTGACGCTTGAAGAACAGAAGAGACATGCTTTGCTCTCATGCCTCGTTATTACATAGTTTTCTGCTGCTGTCAGGTCCAGTCAGATTTTTCATTTGCATTTATGCACACTCACTTAAGCCGTGGTCATAAATTAAGGTCCAAACCCAGAGCCGAAGTAGACTTCAAAGTCTTGAACTCAGATGAGTTCGGGTTGGGTCAGGTTTCCATTCTTCCAAGTGCCAAAAGACGTCTAGTTTAGGGAATTGTAACTGGGTTGAAAGTCTCCCTGCTGCCCTTTCTTTATTTTCATTTGCAGCTGTTTTGGCTGTCTACCACTAAGCCAGTGTTATTTGCTATAAAGACCTTCTCATAATAGCAGCGTTCCCACAGAGCCGAGCAGTTAACTCATTAAGCCCACCAACACATATGGTCATACTTAGTTGGAGCAAATTAATTTCACTCCTGTAGTAAAAGTAGGAACATTGAACGTTGAGGCATTTACTTTTTTAAAACGGTGCTTGTTTTTATGAACCACGTTTACTGGATCTGTGACTCACGCTTTTGTTTTTTCCTTCTTTGCCCGTCCGGTTTTTCTATTTTCAGAAAACATGTGCACAGTGGTCTACTTTGACGACTGCGTGTCCATCCGTCAGTGCAAACTATACTGTGAGTCAATGGGAGGATCCAAGTACCGCTGGTTTCACAACGCCTGCTGCCAGTGTATCGGACCCGAGTGCGTCGACTACGGCAGCAAAGCCGTGAAGTGCATGAACTGTCTTTTCTGAAGTGCGGGCACATTGGTACCAAATGTCTGGGCCATTACCAGAGGACTGAGGGCAGAGGAAACTATGACTGTTATGTGTTAGCATTCCTCAGTTACCTTGTAAAATACCCCCCCTTACATCCCTCCTACTGCTCCTGCAAATTGTTTTTATTCTGCTGTTATGTTTCACTGTATATTTTTAGATATGTTTTCAATAGTGTTTTTTTTACTAGAGGTGTATATGATAATAATGTATTTTTACAATCATGGTCTGCTAAATCCCAGTCTCATGCCAAATAAAGAAAAGTTTGGTGACGTGGACTGTTTTGTCTTAAAGAGAGGTGTCCGATTCTTGTCTTTCCTTTTGAATATATTTCTTTAAAAGATGTGTAAAAAAAAAAAAAAGTGCTGAGCATCAGTGGAATAGTAAATGTTTGTCTACCCAGTTGCCCGTGTCCCGCTCTAATCTTAGCCTTGTGTTGCCCCAAGTCAGGAAACGCATCATTTCCTGGGGAAACAAAGTTGTTATTATACCATTCTGGTCCACAGGTGTTCCAGTGCTCAGTGACCGTCTCATGCAAGCGAAGGGGAAAGGGAGCGTTTACTGATGCCAATCTCTCACCGCCACACACAAATGCCCTTTGTAATGCCAGTGCATTTTCAAAAGGCAGCAGGGTGCCCTATCACTGATTCTGTTCCCAATTGGCATGCAACAGCAGTTTGTGCAGACTAATGTACCGGACGCACAATGAGACCTTGTTTGTCTTTTTTTTTTTATGATATTGAATCACGACCTCATTTCATTGCAGCTGTGAGTTTGGTGCAGACGGTGCCAACAAAGATCAGAAGACTAATGTGTTTCATATGTCAGGATGACCACCAGCCTTCTGAGTTCAACCGCAGCGTTTGGGAAAGTACACATGATTCAGAATAGCAAGTGGTTTTCACCCAATTTAGATTTCACTTGCTATTCACAACGTTGTTTGACAGTTTTTCATGTACACAGGCTGGTAAAACAGCGGACTTGCGGTCAAGATGAGAATGATACCGCAGCCTAAACATTCTCCTTTAATTCCAGATCATTCTCGGCCCAGAAACCTACATAGACTATACATTTGCGGAGAGAGATCCAAGCAACTGAAACATTTACTGTAGAACTACATTTCTCATTATGCACTCTGGCCACCGCGCATGCGCAAACTGGTTTATTTAGTATACAGATATCCGGAAGCCCTACTCTGAAATTGACCGAACGGGATAGTACTTGGTAAAGTTTCCCATTCTTTGTGTATTTTGTGTTTAACGACAGTACAGTGGTTGCAAAATAGAGATAAGCACATGTAGCTAACGTCATATTTTATGTTGGTTGTGTCTGTAGGAAACGGCGGCTTTAATTGTGACGGATAGGCTGGCTAATCAGCTAGCTTAGCGGGTTGGCAGCTAGCAGAAGTAACGTTAGCATATGGGCCCCTCCATTCAGAGGAGAGCTCCTACTTTCAGAGTGTTTGTAATATAAATATGCTTAAATTCGTGTCTACAGAAGCTAATCTGGATGTTATAACGGCAGGTTAATTGTAATTACACTTGCTGTGTTTGATAGGTTGTCGTCTGGAAACAGGACAGGGAAAGAAAACAGTAAGGATAATCTGCCCACAGCGAAAAAGATTAAGATTTCAGACAGATAGACATGATTTATCAATAGTTTTTGTGTTGCGACTTCAACTTAGACTGTACTGACGAGCGTAACGGTGTTGTGTTATTTCGTCTATCGCCTTTGTGTTTTTAGTACTGCAGCGTATTTTCTGGGGAAACGCAGAATGCATCAAACGTTTTGACTTTAACTAAAGGTATTTTTAATATCAAAATGTTAACAAGAAATCTGTAAACTACTGTCAGTTCGAGAAACAATTTAGCAGTAATAAGAAGATTAAAGTGAAGCACATCTTTTTCTTTAAACACAGAACACCTTTGCAGTTGTCACATAATTTAATCTACTTCCTAAAACATGTTTAACCTGGTGGCGGAGAAGTTCCGTTTTATTCTAACATTAACAATGCACACAGTTTCAGACTGATTGTCTAAACATTTCACTCATCAGATAAACAAATATCTGCTTATCTGCAGTCATCAAAGCTGTATATAAACTGCATGTAACTGTATGTAAATGAAAATGAAGTGGACTGTAGTTTTGATTGTGCTGAATGTGGATGTCAGAAAATGCATGTTAGAAGAAGGACGTGATTGTTCATATAGCAGAGCCCCATCTGGTGGGTGGCCATCACTGTTGCAGTTATTCTGTTTGTACAGAGATTAAAATAATCAAGATATTAAAAAGCAGCAGGAAAGAGGTATATATTGTTTTATTGTTCTTTAACCTTTTTGTGCAGCAAATGTTTGAGTTTAGTGCACAGATCATTAGATTTTGACTGTTGGTCTTGATGGAAAATAACTTATTTTGCCTGCATGATCATATCTTGCCTTAAGAAATAATAAATGTTAGTTGTATCTTAGCTTTAAGATTCTAATGTATAATTGTTTTAAACGTGTTTTATCCACTTGGTCTTGTGTGGTTTCTAAACTGTACAAAGCTTATTTTTCTAAGGCTCAACTGTGAATTGCCATTTAGATTTCCTTAAACATTCTCTTACATTGTTATAAGCTACTTCTGTTGTTCTAAGCAGAGCTTAACAGAGCCACTGAGTGGCAGTTTTGTTTGGCTAAGACAAACAAAAATTTAACCTTTTTTTCTTTCAGATAAACTCATTTTGATGGAAATCTCTTGAGCAAGGGAATCCTAAGGATTGCAGCAATTTTTGGGGGGAATTTATTTATTCTTTATGATTAAAAATCCAAGTATTATGTTTAGGCTACAACTAAGAATCAACAGAAAAATATATACAAAAAATTATGATAATTAGGGGCGAATAAGATGTGGATAACAAGCAGAAGGAATAATTAAAGAACTAGTGTGCAAACCTGACCGTATTCAAAGATTATTAGAGAAGTCAAATACAGGGTTAAAATGTTTTACCATCTGATTTCTTCCCACTGCAGGTGTGATGGAGAGGTGATGAGCCAATCAGAGAAGTGATCAGGTCAGAGCAGCCATGACCGAGTGCTTCCTGCCCCCCAGCAGCAGTCCTGCAGAGCAGCGCAGGGCTGAGCACCCAGGGGGCGTGGCCCGCACCCCCAGCTCTGAGGAGATCAGTCCCACCAAGTTCCCCGGACTGTACCGAACCGGGGAGCCATCGCCGCCTCATGATGGCCACCACCATGAGGCACCAGATGCTTATGTCTCAGACGATGACAAAGAGCACAGCAAGAAGAAGAACAAGTTCAAGAAGAAGGAGAAAAGGAGTAAGAAATCATTCTTTGAGCCTGAAGGTTTATTATTGACCTGTGAAATAACAACTTGACTAAAATTTCTTTGCAGTGTCACTCAGACATATCGTGATCTTTAGCAATTTTCCAAGCTTTATCAGTGATTTGAGAAATGACTAAATGTTTAGAAATTGACTTCATGCCGTAACTGCTTAACAGACTAATCCAACCCTGTTTCCAAAACAAGTTAGACTTGGTATAAAACTGTAAACAAATTGTTTACAGTTACAGTCACCTCTAGTAAAAACAGTTGTAGTTTTTCCGAGCCCCATGTGGTTATATTGTTTATACATTCGCACACTTCTTTTTCCCATTTTTGCCTGTGCCTGACTGAGCCTCTCATGGAAGCCCCTTTCAAACCCAATCATGATGCTATCACCTTTTACAAATGAGCTGCTTTACCTGTAGGATGCTCCAAACAGGTGTTTTTTCTGTCTTTATTTTTGCTCTTATCCCAACTTGCTTGAAACAAGTGTTTTCATAGTATAAATACTCACATTAGCTCTCTATTATGATGCATTGTCTCCTAATTACGAAAAAGGCATTTTTACAACCCTGCATGCGATGGGTATTCTTGGTTAATATATGGATGGCATTGTAGTGAGCACTAATTAAGTAATGGACAAGGTCCTAAAGTATTTTTGATATCAAGATTGGACAAAATCCATGAATTCAGTCAAGTGTAAGAGTTCATAGATGTTTTAAATGGTGTTTTTTTTTTTTTTTTTAAATCTTTTTGGGCTTCAGAGAAATATTTTCATGGAATTTGTTGACAATACGTAAAATGTCCAAATTAATCCTCTTTATCTTTTATCATCTGGTAGCTGTAAAGTACAAACAAGTCACCTACCTCAGGCCACTGAGCTTAAGTTTAGTGCTTAGCAGCCGAGGACTGATTACGTTTGTTGTGTCTCTGAAAGTCACAGTAATTGTTGAGTAAAGAGAGAGCGCTTCCTACTTTCCCATCCTGCTGACTGTTGCTGACTGTAGCGATGAGATATGTTCCTCTACTGAGAATGTTTTTCACTGAGTGGTTGTCGGACTCATTGTCCATTTAGTATCAGGATTTTCCATGACTGGATTTAGCTCTAACATCAGGGTATGATGGGACAGAGGAAGAGATGGACAGTTTCAGAGCACACCCAGAGAGCCGAGTGAAGGTGTGTCTCAGGCAGCGGTGTGATAAACAGGATCTGCTCTGTTCTGAAAAACCCAGAGTGGAGATAATTAGAGGAGACGACAACTGTGCTGAGGCTGCTTTACTGTCTTTGACACAATCTTGTACTGTAGTTGTTTGCTCTGAAGAAAAATATTTGAACGGAGCCTGTTCTGGAGAAGAGAGGCGTAAGGTGCAGTGGGAGCTATACTAAATCGGTGGCTGACCTCTTTTCTCAGTCCCCATTCTCCCCCTCCTTTGCTATCTTCTCTCTCTCACACATCTCTCTTCCTGTTTCTGTTTCACTGCTACTATCATTCTGTCGTAGGAGAAGGATAAGAAATCAGGAGTTTTTCTCTCATGTAACCTTGTTTTTGCCTCTTTACACTCTTTCCACACTAGCGGAAGGCTACGCCGCCTTTCAGGAGGACAGTTCAGCGGACGAAGCAGAGAGCCCGTCCAAGATGAAGCGCTCCAAAGGAATCCATGTGTTCAAGAAGCCCAGCTTCTCCAAGAAGAAGGAGAAGGACTTCAAGGTAAAGGAGAAGGGCCCCAAGGAGGACAAGGCCAAGGATAAGAAGTCCAAGGACCTGACGGCTGCAGATGTGGTCAAACAATGGAAGGAGAAGAAGAAGAAGAAGAAACCGACAACAGAGGCAGAGCCAGTCCCAGTGGAGACCCCCACCTTCAGGCCCATCTTTGGAGCACCTCTGGGAGAAGCTGTCAAGAGGACAGCTCTGTATGATGGTATCCAGCTGCCAGCCATCTTCAGAGAATGTGTGGACTACATTGAAAACTATGGCATGAAGTGTGAAGGCATCTACCGGGTCTCAGGTAAAGAAACTTTAGAAGGCTGTTGATTTTTCCAAAAATCATCAAATTGTGAAAAGACATTAAGATATAAAAGATATAATTACTATTTGAATGTATTTCATTATTTGCATGTCAGATTAATACTCACATAAACTTCTCTCTTTCTCAGGAATGAAGTCCAAGGTGGATGAGCTGAAAGCAGCGTATGACCGTGAGGAGTGTCCCTGCCTGGAGGAGTATGACCCCCACACGGTCGCCAGCCTCCTGAAGCAGTACCTACGTGAGCTGCCAGAGAACCTTTTGGGCCGGGATTTGGCCCAGCGCTTCGAGGACGCCTGCGGACGGCAGGTGGAGGCCGAGAAGGTGACAGAGTTCCAGAGGCTGCTCGCCGAAGTGCCGTCGGAAAGCCGACTTGTTCTCTCCTGGCTCGTCACACACATGGACCACGTCATCGTCAGGGAGACGGACACCAAGATGAATATTCAGAACATTTCCATCGTCCTCAACCCAACCATACAGGTCAGAGACAGAGGACAGATCAAAGGGGAAAGATAAAAAAGAAAGTGAACGGGGGAAAAAGGATCATGTTAAGAAGTCAAAATGTTGTGGAGAGCAGCTGTTAAACAGCAACAGGCAAACCAAACATCAAATAGAAAAATGGGTCTTGGACTCAGGCTGTGTACCTCAAAGATAAGAAACCTCCCCTTAGCAACAAACCAAGTGAGATTTTATTGGATCAAACAGTCATTTCATCTGTAAACCCTGGCCCAGTTTAGTGAAGCTAATTTATTCCCGTAGGGGTCGTCTCTGCGGCTGCTCCACTTATTCTGAACCAACAGCAGCAGAAGCCACATCACTGTAAAATAAACATTTCTTTCTATTAATGAGTGGAGCCCTGGGTCAGTTTAATCAGGCTGAGTAAATATACAGGAATTTGTGATGTGGAGAAGGTGACACAGAGTTGATTTGGTTTCATGCTTACATGCAGTTTCTAACATACGGTACAACTTAAACATTGTTTCACGTGCAAGATGTTTGTGCAGAGCTTTAAATCTGTGTGCTTTATGTTGACGGATTTGTTTACCTTGTGTACAGATTGGGAACCGTGTCCTTTACATGTTCTTCACACACGTGAAAGAGCTGTTTGGAGACGTAGTCCTGAAGCCGGTGGTGCGGCCACTCCGCTGGTCCAACATGGCAACGATGCCGGCGCTGCCTGAAACCCAGGAGAGCATCAAAGAGGAGATCCGACGACAGGTGAGTTCAGTCCTGCTGCAGATCATTCGTTTAATTTAGTCAATTAATATTTTGTGTTTTAGACTGTTCGTTTGATCGAAGTTATTTGAGGACATCACTTTGGGCTTTTGGAGCTTGCAATGAACATTTTTTTTCACTTTTTTAGAGACTTTATGGACAAAATCAGACAAAATCAGAATACTTTACAGGGTCCTGTAGTATGAATGGCACCTGAAAATTAGAAAAGTGTTTCTAGTTTTGTAAGACAGTTTTACTCTTTGTATCCCAGCCTGAATGTAACATAAGGACATCATTTTCTGTGGATTTTGCTGCCTGGGTGCAGCTCATGAAATTAAGTCATAAAGTTAAGAGCTGGTTCAGGTCAAATCAGGTGTTGTGTTGCTCACTGCAGGTTTTTGTGGTGTTATGGAAGTGTATTTGTGCTTTCTTATAACATTCTTGTCCAGCTTTGCTCCATCTGATCAGCTGATAGGCCACCGCAGCATGAAGTCAGTTAATAGCTGGCTCTGCCGTAACTTTCTGCAACAGTGCTGCTACGCCTTTTCTTTTTTTTTGGACCCCCCTGCAGCCACTCCGTCACAGCCTAAACAAACTACCCACGTTGTAATAAATAGGAGAACACACTGCAGTGCTTGATTTGGTATTGAATTGCCATTGTCCCTGTTAAACAAATAAAATGAACTTACATAAATAATGATCCTCATTCAAGGGTCACACGGGTCACTGATTACTGTAATTAAGGAAGTGAAGCTTGTTTGATCACTTGAGGTCTTTGTTTCAGGAGTTCCTGCTCAACTGCCTGCACAGGGACCTGCAGGCCGGAGTGAAGGACTTATCCAAAGAGGAGCGACTCTGGGAGGTTCAGAGAATCCTGACGGCCCTGAAACGCAAACTGAGGGAAGCCAAACGTCAGGTGAGTTGAGTCTGGACACTGTGTGTGTGTGTATAAGTATGTTTTTTTATTTTTATTTGAAAACAGTCATGCATATACAGAAAAATACCGCAAGCTGTTCATTATTATTGCTTGTTCAAAGGTTCACTTTGCACTTTACTTTATAAAACGAGAACTGTTTTGTTTTTCGCTGCTTTGCTCATGTAGGAGTGTGAAAGCAAAATAGCTCAGGAGATAGCGAGCCTCTCAAAAGAAGACGTGTCAAAAGAGGAAATGACTGAGAATGAAGAGGAAGTCATCAACCTCCTCTTAGCACAGGTGAGTCATTCAAACATTCAAATGTACACTTAGGCAAAATGCTGCAAGATGCATGTTTTAAAAAAAGAAAAAAATCCTCCAGTTATGTTTCACTCTTACTAAGCTCCTTGTATGCCAACCTGACATGGAAAATTATGTGTTTTCCCTACTTCTTCTCCACAATCAGGAAAATGAGATCCTAACAGAGCAGGAGGAGCTGATCTCTCTCGAGCAGGTGCTTCGCAGACAGATTGCTACTGAGAAGGAAGAAATCGAGAGACTGCGAGCAGAGATTGCAGACATACAGAGGTAAAACAAGTCTGAAGCCATTTCAGAAAATTAAATAGCTTGTAATATAATGTCACAACTCGCTGTAAAGATCTGAACTGAAATCCGGTGTTGTGTTCCTCAGTCGGCAGCAGGGTCGCAGCGAGACCGAAGAATACTCTTCAGACAGTGAAAGTGAGAGTGAAGATGAGGAAGAGCTGCAAATGATTCTCGAAGATCTGCAGAAGCAAAATGAGGAACTGGAGGTGAGAAGAACGGTTACACACAGGCGCATTCATTTACATAAAAGTTTGACTCAAGTGTGTTGAGTACTATAGAGTTAAGTACACTTGGGAATACTATTTGCATTTATATGCCCTTTATACTTTTGAGAATTGTAGGTGTGGTTTTCCTTCTGGGGTTATGTTTGAGTAAGGGCTTGAGTAATCAAGAGTAAATGTTTTCTCTGTAAATATTGCCGGAGATGAACCGGCTGGTTCCTCAAGCAGCTGTGTGTGTTTTTACTGCCCTGTAGAACAAAAACACCCACCTTAACCAGGCCATCCACGAGGAACAGGAAGCGATCTTAGAGCTCCGCGTCCAGCTTCGCCTCCTGCAGAGCCACAAACTGCAGCAGGAAATGACCGTCCAGCAGCCGGCCGAGCAGGCTCCGCCCACACAGCCGAGCCCGGAGCCCCGCAGCGAGGAGCAAACCAAACGCACCGCTGCCACAGTGGCCACCGGAGCAGATGTTGCCACCTCGGCCAATGGCAAGGTAGCCAAGGATCCTTCGAAGCCCTCACCGAGCAAAGACAGACGAGACACCAACATGTGAGATGCCTTCTCAGTGACGCGTCTGGTGGCTCTGTGCTGCTGTATGTCTCCACCGCTGGTCAGTTGTCCTGTAGTGTCTCTTGTCATCCACTGGAGATTTCACTTTGCTGGATCCATGAGTTCATTAGTAAATGTGTCAAAGTGGCAGCCATGGAAAAAAAAAATCTGTTACACTGTCTTTGGCTTTCTGACTCTGTTAACACTAATCGAGTAGCTCGTTTCACATTTTCCCATGCAAAACATACAAAAAGAAGCACAGTAGCTGCTGTAGTGGACAACTGGCTGCTGCTGAGAGAGACTAGATGGACCATATTATTAAATTCACAGTGCCAAGCCTGTATGAAGGAAGAAGGGGGGAGGAGGCGAAATGAAGGGATTCATAAAGCAAGAAAGAGGATGAAGGAGAGAGGAAGAGGTAGGCCCCTTCTGGTAGTGTGTGAGGCAAAGTTTATTTTTTACTGAGAACCGACTGGATATAATTTCAATCCGTGTATCTGACACTGTCCCTGACCTAGATGAAAATTCGACCTATTAGGATAGAGACCACTGTGCCATAACTGAAGATGCCAGACCGGATACGTTTTCCCAGAGAACCACTAATACAAAAGCTCTTTAATGAAGAATTTATGATTGGTCTATCTATATATTATATATTTAATAGTATTCTGAAGAATACATATAAATCTTCAAGAAACACATTGATTTTAAATTACAGCTTTTTAGTAATATATTAAAATATGTATAAATATATTGTAGATGCTTTCTTTTCTCTGAACAGCAGCTGCTCATGAACACAGTGGGGTTGTCCCTCGCAACTGAGCAGTGGATGAAAACATGAACAGATAATAAATAAGAAACAAAAGTATATGCGTCACTGCAAAATGTAGACAAGCAGCTGGAGGCAGCGTTGTTACATTCAAGTCAAGTAGTGCAATCATCTTCTCTGTTTTCTCTGCCTCTCTTGCACAAATAAACATGGAAAATGACATTAATCCAGTTTTATGATGGGAGTTCACCAGTAGGGATGACTGTCATCGAATTGTGTGCAGAGAGATGGAGGAAAGTTTTTAGTTTTGTTGTGTGTTTAGTTCTCTTGATGTGTGGAGTTACTGTTCGAGGCATCAGTTGGAAGTGAGTTTAAAAAAAAATATTACAAGTCAATCATTACATTTCAGAATGGATCAATGACTGTTGCAAAGTATTGTCATTGTTCATTGATATTTAAAGCAAAGGCATGGCTTGACTTACCTACCATTTGTGTATATTATTGTAAAATTGCGTAATACTGTATTTTCAACTCTTATGTTTTGTCATATGTTCTTTTTTTTTATTATTAATGACCTGTATGGAGTACGCTAGTGTGACTGCCCTTGCTTTGGTCATGGGCAAATCAAATCAATCTCGTCTGGACTCATGATTCAACATGTTTTTAATCCTGTGACTGAGGCATAAATGCTAGATTGGACTCAGAAGCTTCTCTTAAGGTTATTTTTCATATTGTTCCAAGCTTTTGTAGCTTATTGTTGCAGACAGAATAATGCTGTGAAGAATAAATTGTCAATCCAAATAATTTATGTGATTCTGTGTCTCTTTTGCTGACACACAGCCCGGTGTTTACTTTTTACCCAACTATGTTGGCTAGAAGTGTGGTCCATATTTAGTGCTTCCTATTTTCCATTACACATTCTCTGAATATTTTCCCTCTTCCAAGCTAATGGGGTTATAAATAAAACCTATGCCTTTGTATCTTTTCTGAGGAAGTGATTTGTAACTGTTGGTTTTTGACTCAAACTCAAGGCTTTATGCTATCTAAGAGATAGTGGAACCACCCGACTTTTTTTAGTCATTGCTTTAGCTGGTTTCCGATCTGGCAAGTAGCCCTGTCAAGTCAGACAAAAACATCGAAAAAAGACCGGATGAAAGCAAGGATATTTTCAGAATGAAAGTGCACCTTTAACCTTACAGAAATTTGTTTACAAGACAGGGTACCTAAGCGTAGAGTTTGTTTGCTGTGTTTTGTCTCTTTATGATAAAACTACTACAGCCAAGCCGAAACTAGTTTATTCATTTAATATGTACTTTGAAGTTATCTTAAAAGTTCACAAGTGAAACACAAAGTCCTTTTCTATAAAGATTATTTTTATTATTATTTCTTAAATTTTTTATCTAATATGAACATAAACTGTATTGTTAGTATTGGTATTAATATCAATAGTAATTACAAAAGTGTTGTCTTACTTATACTTTATTTAATGTTTGACTCTCATAGAGAAGAATGACCTACAACTCTGTACATTTTGATTCTCACATTCAACCTCTGTAGACAAACATTTTCACTGTGCTACCTTAAAAAATTTAAGATGTAAATACACTAGCATGGCTACTCACTACTGTTAAAATATAACTTAGATAAGTGTCATGTAAACTTGTTCATACGTGAAAAATATGTATGTCTACGATTTAAAGTTATGAGATAAAGTATTGAAAGAGAGAGAGTACATTTCATCTAACACTTAAAGACAATGTGTTTAAGTTTTTTAGTGAAAATTTGTATCATTATTCCAACCGCAATATATCTAAATGTCTTAATACGCCAGGAGGACACTGAGGTCTTATTTTGAAAGTCACCACCGGAAGCTCTGCTTGTCATTTCCAGCTCTTGGCTCTAGTTTAGAGTAGATGGTCAGTCTGTCTGTCTCAGGGGCTGGGTTTCTCTTTTATCCAAGAAAAGGGGAAAAAAACCCTGAGTTTAAAGCATGACGGGACAAAGACGCTGAGTGAACACTGACATATAATGATTTAAAAACTTTTACAACTTGCCATGGCTATAAGGGAGCTCAAAGTTTGTCTTTTAGGGGTAAGTTGCAGATGTTTTTGTTGATCCACTTTGGGGAAAAAATTCCTTCAGTCTGCTGCGAGTAAAACTAACCGACATCATTTTGACGTTAACCGCAATTAGCTGGTCCAGCTGACACGGTGACTCTGTAAATGTCGGTCTTTTTCTTTTTAAATAACGGTGTTTATCGTGTTGTTCATCAGAAAACTTGAAGGTTTTACTGTTACGTTAACACCTAAGTTGACTGAAAACCGACAGCTAATCGTCCGGTGGGCGCAGCAACTGAATTTACATTATGTTTCATCGCTGTTTACATCTGTTTTTTCCATCGTTGAATCGGGCGACTTTAATTTATTTCATGTTTGTCGATGTTTTTTTAACGGCTCTGACAGTTTATCACCCATTACGTCATTTCCAGACCAACCGCTAAAAGCAAGCCGTTAGATTTCTTGCTGCGTTAGCAAAACACAGCGGTCCGTCCGCACAGACGGGGACGGGAACGGGGACGTTCAGGGACGTTTGGGAAAACAAAGTGGTTGTTTATCAATGAAGCACAGGGGAACTGGAAACTTGTAAGAGCCGCACAGACGTTTTAAAAGGCCTCCGCATTCCTCCACAGGCCACTGACATGCTCACTAAGCATTTAAATTGCTAACACAAGTTACAGTAGACTGTTCTGACCAATCTGAATACCTGTGTGACTTTATTCATAATTAAAGTATGTAAAGAAAGATAAGAGCTGGTCACTATAAACACATGGAGAAAAAGTGACATTGAATGGCCATTAAAGCCCAGAGGGTTTGTGGGAGTTTATTGTTATTTAAGGGTCTGTAAGATCCAGTGTGTTGTCCTGGTTTAATAAGAAATGATGACCTCAAGTTTAAAGCTAGTTCTGTAATCCTGTGCTGACATGAATCTAAAGAGATGGGGTCAGCGTCTAACTGGACAGTAGCCTAATCAATAGAGATCAATAGGGACTTTTCACAGTGCTGTGACTCATGTGTAACCATCTGTTTTCAGGACACTGGAGTTGGGAAATCCAGCATCGTTTGCCGATTTGTTCAAGATCATTTTGACCATAACATAAGTCCAACGATAGGGTAAGAGCTTTGTGTTTTTAATCACAAAATACAGTCCACCAGCAGGAAACAAATCAAGAGAAGGCTTTTGCTTCAATGTTTACTATCAAAAAAAGTCCAAAGTCTGAATTGACAGTCCAGTTTAATTGGATCATGTGAGATGTCCAGTCAGATAACATTTTTACAATAGATCTACAGATCTCCAATACTAATGGTTAAGTCAGCTGACATGATGATAATAATATAACTGATTGAGGTATTTAGAAAATCCTTTAGTACTTAAACTCTATTCAATTCATTATTTTTAACCAAAATAGAATAAATGAAATCTGATATCATTATATCATTAAATGGATAATGCCATCTGATATAGGTTAAAAATTAGAATATGCCACAGTCATTTAGCCAAGAACTTAGGGTTGTGCATATTTTTGAACGTATTAGTTCTCATCACTCTTTGCAATAGTTTAAAGACTAACACTGGGATTTGGCATAAATTACATATGTATATGCATACACTGTAAACTAAACAAATGCAAGACAATTGCAAACTGAAATTGATTTTTAAAGTTAATGTTGTATTAAGTTGTATCTTTTCAAATGTTTGAGTTCACCTCAATCACTGCTTTCACTGTGTGAGCTCTGTCTTGTTTGATGGTTGTTCTGTGGGCCTCAGATCCAACACTGCATTACTGTTGTCAGGCAATATGGGTTTAGTGACAAAGTGTTTAGTGTTTCCTGCTGACTGGTACTGAATTGTTTCCTGTGCCTTTTTAAAGAACATGCCTAGAAACATTGTTGTGAAATGCTCTTTATCATCCACAGTGCATCATTCTTAACCAAAACAGTGCCTTGTGGAAATGAACTGCACAAATTTCTTATCTGGGATACAGCCGGACAGGAAAGGGTGAGTACACCCTCAACAGAAATTCCTCCTTTACGTACTATGAGCTTTAAGTTAACACTCGTGACTCAATGAATCAGGTTTTTTTTTTTTTAAATAATAATTTTCCATCACATTTCGCATCAGGAAGCTAGAAGTGACACAATCATTTCATTGTCAGTGGTCCTCATGTCACAGAGTTATTATTAAGCATGAAACAGAATGACTTACATAAAGTTCAAAGGTCACAAGACATTTGTATCATCATGGTGATTCATTTCATGGGGGGGTGGGGGGATTGTGCGGCATGTAGTTGAAGCTTGTCAGATGGACTTGCAGCATGAAAAACTTTACAGATTTTTACTGCTTGAGTGTGACAAAATTTCTATTACCAGGTTTAAAAATAATGGTTCACATTGTTGACTGTTTTCTTACATAAAACACATTCTTTCTTTCAATTCACTTATCCAGATTTCTTTTTACAAGTGTATTTTTAGTGTATTTAAATTCTCTTTATCACTTAAATTTTCTAGTAACCCTCACCAATGTTAAAATCCATCTATGTTTAAACCCAAGATTTATACTGTTCTTGAAGAAATCCTGTAAATTTAAAACAAATAAAATCCAGCTGACTCTAACATAATAAAAGCTGCACAGTAAGAAAATAAAATCTAATCCATGAACAATTTTAAAAAAGTTTAATATAGCATATATAACTCTGTTTCTGAATGGAGTTTATTTGAGGAAATAATGT
>JAPZDY010000004.1:18742890-18772136 GCA_029783645.1 Ctenochaetus hawaiiensis | reverse complement strand
GTCACTGGACTAAAATAACTAAGATGTCATCATGACCTCTGTGCATGCGGTATGAGGACACTAAGTTTTTGACCACAAGGGGTGCTGTGGAGCAATGTTTTGACAAGTGCCTCCGTTTATTGTTTGTACAGCATGTGTTGCCATGAGCACAGCGATGATGTGGTACACATATCTGCTGACTGCAGTTGGTGGTAACGCATATCAACAAGACTGCAAAAAGATGTAAACAATCCCAGTTTTGAAATATTAAAATGAAGTTTTGGTTGCTTCCTGACAAGAGAAATGCAATCAACATGTTTTTATGACCTTAAGGATTTAAATACTGGATTTTATTGTAATGTAAACAAAACCATTTCTAATGGAATCACTCTAGGTTCATTTAAATAGGATGCATAAATTGCGTTTAGAGGCTGCATACATGTCTCTTTAAGGACATTCTTCTAAGCTCTGGAACAACCTTCAGGGCGAGGAGTTGAAACTTGTAAGGACATAACTTTTTCCATTGGCCACTCATAACTTAAGAATGTATGGGCAAAGTCTACTCAGCACTCACAGTACATTATACAGTCTTAGTCTCCTGTAAGTTAACGTGGCATTTTTAAATGCTGTGGTCCAGATTTAGGATTGTGTTCAGTTCAAATGACAAAAGACTGTTTTTGAAATCATTTTTTTCAAGCACTGTGGGTGACGTTTCTATATAACTTTGCCATACAAAGAAGATTTGATTCGATATATATATTGATCTCGCTTATAACAAATATTATTCTGTGTTTTTTTTGTTTTGTCTTGTCAGTTTCACTCATTAGCTCCTATGTACTACCGAGGATCAGCTGCTGCTGTCATTGTTTATGACATTACTAAATTGGTAAGTATAACAGTCATCATTCTTATGTAAAGAAGTAATTAAAGTAGTAGTAATTAAAATTTTTTTTTTAAATGGTGACACTGTCAGTGGTTTCAAACCTGCAAACCAGATGACAAAACCCCTGCAAAAAAAATGAATAACTGACAGCCCTTTTTTGTCTCGCCTTACAACTCTTGAGGGGCTCAAGTAGAGCAGGGCGATGAGGCCTTTAATGTACCACTGCAGTAGAGGAGAAGCTGGTTGCACAATACGGGCCTGATGTACAATTCAATTACTTTTCCATCACTCTGGGCTGCCTTGTTTTCGTGACCTACAAATGTCATTTTTTCCTGTTCTCTAAATGGAAACTTGTCTAAAAAACACCTTTTAATATGATGAGTGATTAGCGCAAGTAGCAGAAAATGTAGGTTTTCTGTTATTTTATTTATTTTATGTCACAAAGAACCTATTGTTGTACGTGATTTGTTTTTGCTGTTGCTGTTCAGGACTCTTTCCAGACACTGAAGAAGTGGGTGAAAGAGCTGAAGGAACACGGTCCGGAGGACATTGTTGTAGCCATAGCAGGGAACAAGAATGATTTAGGAGACATCAGGTGAGTTTTCTTAAGACTGTCATAGCTGTAATGAAAATGCTTCTGAGGGGTAATACGATAAAAACAAAAAAAAAAGGTTATAATTTGTCTTGAGTCAGCACAAACACAACTTTATGCAGACTATACAACTGTATAGTCTGTGTTCTGTTGCAGATTTTTTTCTCTATTGCTTCATCAAATTGACTGCAGTCTCAGTTATGACTCTTGAAGTGTGCTGTATCACCTCCTTTTTAAGACCTAAAGCACAGCCCAGTCTTACTGGTTTGACAAAGGAAGTGTCTGTGTCTTAATTGACAACAGTGATGCATTGTTGTGAACAAAACAATTAAGTAATCTTGTTATTCCTGTTATGTAGTGCATGTTAGGTCCACTGGACCATTGCCATCTCTCAACAATTGCCATCAAAAGCAATTAATGAGATATGGCAATGCTGCTGTTCTTAATATTTTCATAAAAACCTCCACTTCTCTTCCATGTCTTGCTGTCTCCTGCAGAACAAACTAGTTAGAGATGGATTGGATAGAAGTCATTGATGATGAAAGTGTTGATTTGCCATGGGACCATTTTTATTTCTTTTTAACCTAATTTTTCACTTAATGTCCTTCTCTGTCACAGGGAAGTTCCTATGAAGGAAGCAAAGGAGTTTGCTGAATCAATTGCAGCTATTTTCATCGAGACTAGTGCCAGAAATGCTGTCAATGTCGAGGAACTTTTTCAGAAAATCAGTGAGTTTCGTGCTCTTCAGTTTTATGTTCTGTTTGCAAATGCTGTCTCGTTTTTACAAGTTTTCAAGAAAAGGAGGGTAACTGAAAGGCTGGAGAAGCCTCTCAGTCTTTAGCCTTTCAATCATGCTGGAGCTTTTATTTGGTTTTGGTATGTTATGGTTTTACTAGCTGGACAAGAAGAAGTAGACCTGTTATTTTTCTTTGGTCAGTAAATGTATCATGTTTTGTTTTAGTGATAGTAGTGGATATTTTTACCAGGATGCACTGCCAAATACACTGCAGTAGAAATAACACAGCACTTTAGCCTCTTAAAATAGTTTAATCTGTCATGGCAACTCAGTAAAATGAACCTCTGCTTTACTGTTAAGGTAAACAGATTCCACCGCTGGAAAACCCTGAGGTGGACAGTAACGAGTCCTTTAAACTCACCAGGCAGCCTGCTCCGTCCGTCAGGAGGTGCTGCTAGTAGCAACAGCGGCTGATGAGATTACTTTCTTCAGCACCACAGACCCCACCGGCACAGCACATAGTCCACAATGCACACAGTGTCTTACTCCTGGGAGAGACAAGACAGTGGACAGACAGAGGTCAGCTTGCACGTGTGGTCAACTGCAACATGCAACAGAAAAACCTACCAATAGTATTACATGTGTCATTGCACATTTACTTCATTGAATTGTAACAGTTTGGACTCTGATGAGGTCAGGAAGCAGAAAGAGCTCAGTTTGTTTCCCCCTGGTGGTGTTTTACCTGCATTACATTAGGATTTTTTTTTCTTTGTAGTCTGCTACTTAGCTCATTACAAAGAGACAGTTTTATCCCATTTTCCACAGTAACTTTAAACTTCAGCACAAATTAATAACAAGTGATCTACCTGATGTGCTTTTTAAAGCACGTTTTGGCCGTTGATGCAATTGCATTTTCATTTCAAGAGAGAACTGCTCCATAGATTTTCATTGCACTGTGGCTTTTACATGGCACACATTAAGATGAAAGTTTTTTTTTTTAATGTTATTTTTTAACAAGGCTCCACTATTTTGTGTCACTCTTGTACAGAATTGAATTAGAATATTTGAACAAGAGGTCGTCAAGATCAAACCTTAGACCAGCATTCAGTTCTGTAGCTTAAATGCAGCAGCTTTACATTCCACTTCGTCATGTGTCTGCACACGTATTTGCTGTATAAGGGTTAACTGTAATGCTGCAGAATTAACAGCTTAGAGGCCTCAATCGTAATTGCAGAATGACACCCCCTGTTGAAACACTGTTCGATACTAGAATTGTTTACAGAGTGATTTGTTTAAGATATTTTCCACATGCTGAAATGTATGGTATGAGATTTCACTACAGGGAATGACTGTATACGACTGCCAAACATGAGTTTTCCATGTATTTTTACCTGAAAAGGGGTTACATTTATACTGTTAAGTGGAGGAAAAAAATGTATGTATTCTACTCCCAATTTGCCTTTTGTTGTCTTGTTTCACAAGTTGTGTGCTATATACTAACCAATCTCTAAAGTATCTGGGCGAGTAACTCTTCATTAATCAATTTCAGTTTGCAAAAAGGTTGAAAAGGGGTAACAATGAAAATGCCCGAGTCCAGCAATTGAAAATAAGATCTTTTTTTTTTATGTTACTATGGCAGTAGTGCCAATGGATTTGACCACTTGAGAAGTTTATAACAGCACCTTTGCAAACGTTTTACACAGTATTAATTCAGAGTTACTTTGTCTTTATAAAAAGTTAGAGTACTCCTGAACAGCAGTTTTTAAAAAGTGATAAAATAGACATGAACGCTGACTTAAATACACCATGGTTTCCTATTAACTAACAGTATTTTTATAGCTTAAAAAAACTGTTTACATTTGTACCTGGTTAGTGCAAATTGAAAATAATTCTACATGTACCATGTTTATCAACATGTTTGATGGGATAACAGAGTTAAGTTTATAGTTTTTATTGCCATTATTGTGTCATGTTGCCAATATATATACCATTCTTTCATTAAAAATAACACCAAACTCCTTTAAAAAATTTGACAATTGATGCGACCTTGCTTACTGGAAAAATTATGCAGACGCGCAATATGTCGGGTTTAACAGCAGATTGATGAAGAATTTTATAAAATGTAGGTTTTCCAATGCATTTTGGCATGATTGTACCTCCATATAAGCAAAATGTCATATTGAGCAGGAAATGTTATATGTGAACATTGTGAAGAAATCTCACAAGTATTAGATTAATAGCCACACAAGTGCCTTTTTTATGTTTTAAAAACAAATGTATGACTCGGCTAAAACATGCATATTGTTAGAACAATGCATGAATTACTCGACTAATTCAGTACAGACTAACTGTATGCATAACAGTCATAACTATCAAGTATCTGCAGCCATCCTTATACTGTATGCCTAAGTCATGCTTCCCTGTATCCTCTGTAGTCCAGATTCAATTTTGTATATGAATAAAGTAGTAATTATTCTATTGTTTTGGTTTGTTTTTATGTTACATTTGCCCACTGAAAGGATAAAGTATGTTGTTTAAAGTGTCAAAGACACCAGAACCCTCTTAAAGGATTACAGTTTTGCCTCTCTGATTTCATGTTAAAGTTTTTTTGAGAGAGAGATCAGGAAGACGACCGAGAGAAGAGAGGATTCACTGACAAGAGGTCATGACTTGGATTAACCCCCTGACATCATGAAAACATGGTTTGCGTCTCAACTAAGCCACCTTGTCACCTCAGAAACCCAAACATCATGTGAAAATGACACTCTTGGGTTGCGCGGTATAAATGAAGCTTTTATGTCGGTCACTTTGAACCATGTGATGAAGAACAGTAACTGGAAACAACAGCTTTTAAAAAGTGCTACTACATGGTTCATGTAACCTTTTAAAAAGCTGAAAACAAATCACATGTTGAGTAGAGTATCTACAGAGTCCTGTTCAGTACGCTGGATTACCTCTTCAGCAGCTTACAGAGGGGAGGTCTACTTGTTATGAAGATGGATTTTTCCATAGCTGCTGTTTTCAATGGTCTCTAAGAGAGTAAACTGGCATATTAATAGTTAAAATTGAACAAACACACTGTATGAAACACCATGATTCCTATACGCAAATATTTCAAATAATTTACATCTAATTTTCCTCTCTTTTTTTTCTCTTTTTAAAGGTCAGGACTGACATTATTATCATACAAGAAGTTTTGAGGAAAAAGCTGCATATTTTTCTGTCACTTCACTTCATTCAGAGTTTTCCTACAGTCAGCCCCTGACACCCATTAGAAGAATTGTATCCAGATGCTTTTCTGCGCTGGCCTCAGTATCCAGAAATGACAGTCAAAACAATCCAACATGCTGGACTGTTTATGACTGGAATTTAGAAGGTCTGAAAGTGACCTGCTCAGCAATGACAACAGCTAAAGTAAATGGTAAATAAACTGCATTTTTACTCTTCTCTAATTCTTGAGTTCTCATTGTCACACAAATTAAATATCTAATACTGTTTATACCTTTTTCTATCTGCCTCTTTTACATCTTATACCTATTTTTTATTACTCTAAAAGAGGACATCTTTGTTGGTGAGCTCACATATTTGGCATCAGAGGAACATTGAAAACAATAATAAGTTAATTTGTTCATAATGTGCTGTCTGAAAATTTAATTGCCCTTGTTACACCCAATCATCCACCGTTAGCTAGGGAATGTTCCAGGGTGTTTTTGAATATTTCTCAAGTTTTGCAGTCTTTTGTTGCTTCTGTCCCAACTTGTTTAAAACATGTCCCTGCCATCAAATTCAGAATGACAATATATATATATATATATACTCCAGAAGTCAAATAAATAATAATCAGTCAGCTTCTTTTCCTTTGAGATTGCCTGTAAAAAAAAAAAAAGATAGATTGTAAAACAACAACACCAAACTCCATATTGACCAACATATTATCATCAGGATTTTTTTAAATTCTCAAATAATATTGCTAGTATAATACATTTACATTTCTTAAGCAGAGCAGTGAGGGTAGTTTTTGCCCTGTAACATCACATTAAATGTAGTAATTCTGCCAGTAGTTGCACAAATGAATAAATGTTATTTTTCAAAAATTATATATTTAATTGTGTGGGTTCTAGACAGTAATAGTTTCAAATAAGGCCCCAAAGGATGGTCGCCATGTGTTTACAACATGTGATTTAAAATTTTTGAAGTTATTGAAAGTGAAAGGAAAAAACAAACAAGTCTCACATGCTAAGCTGAAGTTTGGGGGTTTTTTGGGGTCTTCTTATCCTTGTTATGTATATAAACCTAAAACACAGAACAAGTAACTTATGCTACATGAATAAAGTAAGGGGCAAATCACAAAGTTTTTTTTCTTTTCAACAAGTAATTTCTGTGTACACGCAGTATAATTATGTGAAAGTAGTTGACTTTGACATAATCACATCAGTTGTTTAGCCGCGAGGGCGCGCAACAGGGTTGTGCGCTCGCGCGTTCAAGTATTTGTACCCACATGCTCATTCGCAGCGCTCAGTCAGCGTTTGACTCAGTAGTGGCAGGGGATCCAGTGTGTCTCCACTTGTCAGTTTCTCCCCGATACCGAAATCAAGTGCATCCCCTCACCAAAAATGTCAAAGTTGGATCAGGTCCTTATTCTCGACCCTCCCTCCGACCTCAAATTTAAAGGTAGGTGAACGCGAATTTCTTGCTCGCGAAAATGTCCAGCGAGTAGCGGGGGGAAATACCTGACTGAAAGATTTCACACTCCCTCAAGCAAATTACGTTGCTAGCAAGCTAACTAGCATTCACCGCCATTTTATGTTAGCCAGGGACAAGACGGGCCGCTGCATCCCCGCACTGTAGTGACGTGGATAGCCGGCGTGGCGTGCATCTTGACCGTCTGCCATTCATGACCAGCTAACTGACAACACCTAGCAAAGAGGTGCAAGGATGAGGGACTGTCAGTGGTTGTATGACGGAAAAAATGTGAATAAATAACGCATGATATCTGCCAGACTCCTAATTTTGGTAGCAACATGAGACAGTTCCTAATGTCATGCTATTGCTAGTCATGTTGGCAACAACAAACTGTTGTTTCCTTGGGGCTCAGCCTTTTTCATGAAATGCTTAACGTTAACGCTCACAAGGCGGACTGAAAATTGGAAGAAATGAACTTTTACTGACAAATGTTAGAGTCCGGCCTGAGACATCTCTGGCAGACACTCAAGCTAATAACGTTAAAGTGACTGACAATTGAAATGACAAACTTGGGTAACTAACGTTAACGTTAACAACCCACACAGTTTTTAAGCAACATTTAGCTTAATGTTACGGTAGTTCGTTTCTCCTTGACGTTACTCCACTTGGATATCAATTAAACACGTATTATCGGACAGTATTATTCTCACATCCATTAGCGAGAAACACAAGCAGTACACACGTTAGGTCACCACTGATTGCTTGCCTGGCAGTGATAACATTCAATGATGTGTCACTTAAGCGTTGGCTAATGATAGCTAGGCTAGCTTGCTAAAGCAAAAGTTGAAATCTAGCTAACACAGCGTACGTTGTTAGCTGCTCTCCAGCAACAAATTGTCATGATTTACATTTTTCCTCATCCTTTAACCCCGTTTAATTGATTTAGAACATCACAGGTGTGATTGGTTTGCTATACTTTGATTTCCTATTAACCTGCCATTATAGTGACTGAGGTAACAGCTAGCAATAAAACTATATTGTGCTGTGATGTCAGTACAAGTTTCAATGAAGCTATTGTGCTACCAGTCATTGTATTATAAAAAATACCAGCAGTTGAGCTCTTTATTATTTTATCCATTACTCATTTTGAGCCAAAATACTTCCCTATATTTCCTGTATTTGCCCCAGCTACTAGTCCTTTCTCTAATGCAGGCATTGTTATCAATAAGACAGAGACACAGCTTTATTGTTGCTGAATATACCACTGTGTAGAACCAAGAACCTTCCAGCCCATTGTCTTGCTGAACCTAAGAGGCTGATTGTTGTTTAGTACTAGGTATGAGTCGATGCCGATTGTAGCCTAGACTTGACAGGATTGTTAGAAAGGTCACCGGTTCACATACCAGAGCCAGAGAATAGTTTCGGGTGGGGTGAAGTCACTGAGATGTTTCAGTGATGAGTTGTCTTGTGTGAAAGATAAGTCACATCTTCATATGCGTAACATAGTTCAGATCCTACACCTGACTTAAGAGGTAAGACATACAGTCAAAATCTTTTATCAACGTATAAGTTATTCTACATTGTGGTAACGAAATGAATGAAAGGGATCTCAGGAATAGTTACAGCCTTATTAACTGTTAAATCATATCTCTACTGCTGGTCATGTTTCTACCTTTGCATGGTATATATTTCATATCAACTAACCTTACTACCTGCTACTGTTTGGTCTGTGGCTGTGTCATCAGTTGGATGACTTATTGTGGTAAACAATGCCTTCCTGCAAGATGAATAGTTTTGCATGCAGGTAGTAAAATTTCAAGAGCGTACAGCTGAAAATCAACAAAGCCTATGGTGAATTGGATTTAAAACTGGCAGTTAGTAGTATTGACTTTAAGCTTGAGTATCTGATCAAACTTGGGTTTAGATGGTAAGATAGTTAAAAGGTTGAGAGATAAAAGTCTGGCTGCACTGGTTCAACCCAAATACATGAAAAAAATTATATATCAGCTAAACTCTAGAGTGATATTAAGAATTAGTCTGTTGGCAGAAAAATGGTCCATAATCTGATCGTGGACCTAATTTTATCGGATAAAGAAATTCTGCTTTAATCAGACTTATTCTTCAATTTCACTTCTTACATTCTGATTACTGATCAGTCACACGGTTTGTACTTCGTTAAAGAAAAATAAACTTTTACTCTTGTATACCCAAACGGATGCATGGCTAACTTGCAAACCTAAATTGCAAAAGTGATGTAGATAATTGCCATCATCAGTTGTGGGGGTGTGAAAGTTTTCCAAGTCTACTGTTTTGTCCAGACCTAATTATTTTCATTCATGGTTCAATTCATACCAATTTTTTTTTGTTTTGTCATTGTTTTGTAGGTGGTTGGGTTGGTAAATAAGAAAATCTTGGGAAAATTTCTCTGATTTATTAAATCAACTGTGCTCAACTACAGAATATTAACACTGAAAAAAAGTTGGATATGAATGGGATAAGAAACAAGGAGTGTCACTTAAGAGCAGCGCCTGGACGTTGGACATGCACGTTTCGTATCAAGACTTTTGTTCCACTTTAAGAAAAGTTACACCCCTAATTAACTGATAACAAAACAGCTGTGCTATTGCAGTAGGAACAAATTGTGTAATTTAAAGCATGAAGAAGAAATGTAAAACAAAATGCAAAACAGTTGCAAATATGTTGGTCTATCTGCCAAGTAGTAGGATAGCAATAGTTGATTTAAAGTTACACTACATCTGCATCTGCTCTACAATTTGATAGTACTAATTTCTTATCTCTTTTTTTATGAAGGCCTGTCAAGATCCAAACCACTATGTTAAAAGAGAAAAGATTACTCAGATAGAATGGTTTTGTGTACTTAAGGAGGAATAGCAAGGGAAATGAAATGGTTCCTATTCTGTCTTTGAGAAGCAATATGAGGAGAAGGAAGATGACCACAGCTCCTTTACTGTCACAGAGGCCGAGCTAAATCGGTCTGCGTGTATCTGAGAGCTTGTCTGTTTTAGAGCCTCTGTTGGGATTCCTCCAGCAAGCTAGAGGGGGCAGCCCTCCTTTCCTTGGCAGGTATTTTTAGAATAGGACTGGCCTGGGGGACCCTAACTCAGCATACATGCAACGAGAAGAGAGAAACGGTACAAACGGTGCTCTAGCAAAGGTGGCATCTCAGAGTCAGGCAATGGATGCAGGCAATGTGGGTGTTTATCTGATGTCCACAACTGCTTTCTGATGTTTTTTTCTTTTTCAGCCTTGGTTTTAGTAATGCTTACAGTGTATAACTCACACAGTGTAGCAATGTATCTCAGTCATCCTTTAATTCATTTTTGGGGTAGCAGTTACTTATTTGTCTAAGGACTGTATCTTATTTATAGAATCTGTGTGACAGAAGAGGGTTTTATAACCTGAGTCAGAGTTTTTACCGTCCTAGTCTTTCTTATTTAAAGAGCCCATGCTGCTCTTGATAATTTCATTTATGGTGCAGTAATTAAAAGTGTCTGTTTCCTGTTTATCTACCAAACAGGTACAGGAAATCAGAAAGGCTTCAGGTGTGTCCAAAGTCATAAAGAATGGATGATAAGCTGTAATTACGATCCCTACAATACACTATTAAACTATGCCAAACATCTCAAAGACCATTATTTTGACTCAAGAAACTGATATTACTTATTACTTATATACTTATATTACTTATTTATGATTATATTACTTATATTACTGCCTTCTCACCCCTCTAAACATTACTTAACAATCCATCAACATCATTGCCAGGTATTGATGACAGATCAGACTTTATTACATTAACAGTTAACAGTTCACATTAACCAAGTATGGCCACAACGGGAAGCACCTTATGTACTCCGCCACTTGCTTCTTTAAGGTTTACAAAGAAAAACTAACGTTGTAAGCAGAGATTGCACACTGAAAATATCAGATGCTTCAGACACAGTGCTAGTGACAATGTATTTCAGGTTTGTAGGAATGTCTTTGTGAGCCTTGTGTGTTGAAAACAACACTGCAGTTATCACCATAACTCTACATGTTAGCTTTAGCTGGGTGGAGCCACTCCAATCTGGTCATGCATTGCTTCTTATCTCTCTGAGCACTTCCAGAGAGGGAAGGATGAATGTAGGCTTTGTGAACTCAGGAGTTACAAACAAGCAGAAAAATAAAGTGAGAAAAATAGAATTTTTGAATTTCTTTTCTAATGTTTTGTTTTCATAAAAACAGTGCTAAGTATGGCAGCTCTTGTAAAAATCAAAATCATGTTAAATAATTTGGATTATTATGGTCAATATTAATGATGATGATCCTCTTGACTCTTTGGAAACATCATGCATTTATTGAACTGCACTATGAACTATCCACTGCACTGATGCACTATACAGCAACACCATTATGGATGTCTGAAATGATGTAGTTGATGATGAAGTATGGGGATTCAGTGAGGTCACATTGGGCCAATGAAATTCTGTTTGCACTGTAATTTAATTGAGGTACTTGTTGAGGTGGCTAAACAAGTTGGTTTTGTTGTGTTGCACAGACATTGTTCTCATGCACTCTTTGCATATGATGTATCGCTGCTTAATCTGAGATACTTCCTAACAATGCTGGATTGCCGTCTTCCATCTGCTGTTACTTTTTTACTCTGTAATGCTGCTGCAGGATGTGCACTCAGCGGTATTATCCTCGCCAAAAAATCTCAATGGCCTCCATTTGGCAGGCTTTTAGTTTATGTAGCATTTTAGATTTGATATGAAGAGGAATTTTCTATGAGCAAAGCACATATTTTTAATGTCAGTATCAAAGTCATGAACATTTAACTGTGGGAAGCCAAATTGTGATTGGAATTAATATATATATATTAATTTGTACAGCTCTACTTATACTCTTACTTTTGTCTCTCTTTCTTTAGTTTCATTTTCATCATTGGATATATTTTTCTTCCAGACTCCAGGACTATTTGTGCTGACAGAGATGTTGGTACCTCTTGGCTTCAAATTGTGTTTTGGACATAGCCAGGCTCATCAAAGCTGGATGTGCATACCATGGTTAAGGAGCTAATTTGTAGCAAGCTCTGTCACAAGATGTTGGACTAGCTATTGATCTCTTGATATGTGACCTGAGTAGTGCCAGACCTTATTTTCCAATATGCACATGAGACCTCTCTATGAAATTAGCAGTCTGGAAAATAATAATTATTGATTCAGGTGGTTTGGCGCACTTTCTTTAGGCAAGGAGAGTGGGAAATTTTGGAGATCCTGATCTATATGCGTGTCTTATGCTGAACCTTGTGTTTAGAGGTAATAGTATTCCTTCTTCAGGGTTGAATAATTGATTTAAATATTTTAAGATGCAGTTTTAATATTGCAGAAGACTACTCTTAAAAAGGATGACCAGCTCCTCCTTTAAAAAAAGCACTCTTGTGCTACATAAAACGTCAGATAAATTGTAAATAGCTAAAAGTTCCTTAAAATCTTGAAAATCTTTAAATAATGTAAATTTCAGGCATTTGCATGCTTTTCTAAATACCTGAAATCTCTGGCAGGTCAAAACTGAATGTATAAAAGTAACGCTCAGTAACTCTATCATCATCTTACTGTGTACTGGTTCTTTACCTTTTCTGTTTGCAGAATAATTATGGTAAAGGCATCTTGCAATCCACCTTTAACCAAGAAAACTGCTATTAAATTAGCCATCTTGATCATGCAAGCCCTAATGGAGTTATAGCCTTTCCTAACTTACTTTTCAGCTAATCTTTTTGAAGTTGTTTTTTTGGTTAAATTTTTTTTCAGCTTTTCCACCAAAACATTGCAGTATTTGTTCTCCATGGAAGATTTGTAACTTGAAATATTAAATTTCCTCTTTTCCCATGGTTTCACTGTAAACATATTCTGTTTATCACTAAATTTCTAAATTCAACCAGTCGTTTCCCTTTTCCCCTCCCAAAATATTCAAATTTTAGCATTTCCTTTCACTCTACTTCGGTGCAATTAGTGCAGTATTTACTGCTGGTTAAAATCTTCTTTCTGTGTTTAATTATAGCAAAATTAAAGGGTTAAAGTAAGGACTGCACTGCTTGGTATATTTCCCTTGGAGAAATATGGCCATGAGAATATCCTTATTTTTTTTTTTGTAGTTGTGCTAAGGTAGTTGTGCTAAGGTGGTGTGTCCACAATGCAGGAAAAACAATAAATAACTCGTCATTCTGTGTCCGCCAGGTCCTTTCACAGATGTAGTCACCACCCACCTCGTACTGAAGAACCCCTCTGACAGAAAAGTCTGTTTCAAAGTCAAGACGACCGCACCGCGCAGGTACTGTGTAAGGCCAAACAGTGGCGTCATTGATGCCGGAGCAACTGTCATTATCTCTGGTAAGTCTAAATCAAGAGTTTTGCAAGTTGTAGAGTAGGGCTGTAACCATTAAGCAATCAACAGACACTTTTATAACAAAATTTATTTTCTTTTTAGAATTGAAGAAAAAAATCACTTTGTTGGCTAAAATGGACACTGGCATCCAGTAATTTAGCAATAACAAAAATTAATTTTCCTAACCCAAAGTCGAAGACACTTGCTGCATATAGCATTTTGTAAAGAGACAAGGCTTGTTTCAAAAGTAGATACTTCAGTGGAGTTCTATTGTTTTCTTTTCCCTTTTTCCTTTTTTTGAGATCATTTTTTGCTATTTCTTCTCTGTTATTTGGAAAATTACAGCTGGAGAGAGGAGATGAAATGCAATACAGTACTTAACACATGGTGTGTGCTACAGCTGTGGGATCAGAAAACTCAGTGAAATTTATGTCCTTAGCGATAATGTTTGGGAGATTTAACAAATGTGACAACATTCTTCCACTCTCCAGTGTAAAGATTGTTATCAGTGTAAATATAAGATCCGATTAAGAACTCAAAGCTCTGTCCAGCTTCTTCTTCTCATGTTGGTTTTCTTCTTTCTTATACCCACCACTTTTCTTTGCATAGGTCTGAAAAAAACAACAAAACAAAAGAAAAAAATTAGATAGTAATCAACCATGAAGCTGCGCTATTGTATTGACTTTTGTTTGCTTTCAAAGCGGGGGAAGAAGTTGCTTTCAACTGGAATCTCAAAGACAAAAGCAGAGGAGAAAGGCTGTTTTATACAGCTGCTTTTATTTTGGCTGTCAGTGCTACAAGACTAGTGGGAGAGGACAGTGATGGGAACCTTTTACAGGTTAAGTGTGGGTGTAAGTGCAACATATGCACCTTGAAACCTTTTATTTGTGGACAACTGCAATGGGGGTTACACAGGAGAGGCATGCAATGTGCTCTGCCAGGTAAGCAGAGATTTGGAGAAGAGGGTTGCAGTGACCATTTGGTACCTAGCAACAGGTTGGTGTTTAGTTTCTTATGCACTTCCACCCACGTTGTTGTTATATCTGGATTTTAAACCAACTGCATTTACACTCGTGTTCAAAGTGGTCACTATGCATCCCTGACCCTGACCTTAGTGCATTTACACCTGTACTTGTGTGTGGTCACGCACTATGAGATTACAATCTCATCACGTAAAGCACATTTTAATGAAAGGTCACTTGTTATTGCTTCCTGTGAGGGGACTTTTTTGTCTCTGTCTTAGCACTCTGATTTGCCTGCATTGCTGCCTGTTGGCACCTAGGTGGGGCTACTGAGCTCCTCACTGATAGTGGCAAGGTACAGCCACCATTCAAAACTATACAGGGGAGATTTTTCAGCTTTTCTTTTTGTAATATTCCCTGAATTAAATTTGGGTGATGATGAGACTGAATAGGAAATAAGCATTGAATACGCAAAAAAAGCCAACATGATGTTGGTCAGACATTAACCTTCAGCGTTCAGTGTGCATTGAATGCACAAAGTTGAGTCACATAATGTAAGATATTGTTATTACATTAGATTTACACATTTTTAATTTTTAACAACAATAGTGCATTCACTGAGGTTTTTTATACTGAATATGTTGGTAATCAGATTTCCTGTGAGGAGATGTGCTCAGTCAAATGCCTTAACATTGTTCATCTTTCATTGCAGTCATGCTACAGCCCTTTGACTATGACCCCAACGAGAAAAGTAAACACAAATTCATGGTGCAGACGCTTTTTGCCCCACCAAATGTTTCTGACATGGATTCATTGGTGAGTGATGCTTCTTTTTTCACGAACTTTTAGGCTTTAAGCAAAGACATTGTTAAATTTAAACCACTGTATTTTCTGTTGCTCCCCACAGTGTTAACTGAATTGCTGAGCCTGCCCCTCCCAAAATAGACAACCCAACCCAGCTGCAATTTTTTAACAAGCAATTTTAAATAAAATATAGTACTGTGACTTCCAGTAGAATCAGAGGACATTAACTCTTATGTTTTTTAATACTGTAAGGAACTCAATAAAAACCTCCTTTAAAATAATTGATTTATGATAATCAGTTGTGCACTACTAATTTGTGCTTGCATAAAAAAGTTGTAGTAGACCATTATGGCAGACAGCAAACAAACTTTGAGACATTCTCCATTTGTCCAGCAGAGGGCAGCAAAAGCTTTGTCAATTAGGAAAACATGCTCAGCTGTCTGTCTGGTTTGTCTTGAATGACAAACAAAATCAGGAAGTGTGGAGGACCAAAGGTCTGACTGATTTTGATAAGTCAACTGCAATATAATAAGGTTATTCTCATATCAGACTAATTGGTTCCATGACATTTCTTAACCCCCATGTGTCCCTGTGTGATATCTTTCACTAAGGACAGATTATTTGTTACTCAACCATTATGTAATTCTGTGCTTTATGTACACGTTAATTACAAGTACCTTTGTTGGTCAGGGAATAAAATCAGAAAGTAAAGGTCTGAGTTAAGAGGGTGACTTTTTTTCTTTCTTCTTTTTTTAAAGTAATGTTCATAGTTTCAAGGCTTCCTTGCATTTGAATGGTATAGAGTAGTTTATGTGCATGTGTGTGTGTGTGGATATGGTCCAGCTGCTAGCAGTTTGAGCTGATGAATAACATGCCCATTTTTCATCTCCACCAGTGGAGAGATGCAAGACCGGATGATCTCATGGATTCCAAGCTGAGATGTGTCTTTGAGCTGCCTTCTGAAAACGATAAAGTGGTAAGAGACACTGCTGCTCGTTAAAAACTTCTTATTCACACATAATTTACATCATGACACAAGGTATGATTTTTGTGAATAAAGCGTTGTGTTTATTGCACGACTATAAACATCTTAAGAATGTAATAGCTTTCCATAAAGCAAAAACCTCAATCTGCCACAAATACATAGAGAGAGCTGTTTCAGTTCAAACAAAAAACAACAACATGGTGAAGGCATCTTTCACAGATGCAAAACCATAAAACTTTATCATTCTGTTTTTTTGTCTCCTCTCTAATTAACATTGCTCTTTCTTACTCTCTGCAATCAATTAATTATCAGCTGTTTCCTTCCCAGCCCTCATCCATTATACTTCTCTTCCTTTTTTCACATTGTACAATGTAATTTTGCCAGACAGATCTAGAGGATTACCATCTTGACCTTGCTGTTGCAGAACTTATAATAAATCAGTAACTAGCAGTTGTGTCAGATGTGGCACACTCCACGGCAGATAGCACTCCCTCTATGTGGGCAGGACTGAGCTTAAACTTCCCTTTCCCATCGTATGTAAATGTTCTTTTTCGGGATGCTTTTTTTTTTGCTGCATCTGATTGTTACTGTGCACAAGAACCACAGCTGGTTCGTGCCTTTTGCACTGCATTTTGTGTTTTAGCAGCTAGCATCACCTATGCAACCGACTTTGAGCCTAAATGCACTGCTGTGAATACCAGGTGCAGCTGTTGAAACCAATGTAAGGTGAGAAAAGAGCTCTCACAGATAAACAGTTTGAATCGTGTGATTGCTGTCTTTGTTGGTGGCTCCAACCACTAGTTTACAGTCACTTATCAAAGTTGTGTGCCAACAAAATAACTAGAGACATGGCTCTTAGTACAAGCCCTCAGTGTAATCAAGATTTAAATAAGCAGTGCTGAGTTAGACAGTTGAGAAAGCCCCACAGTTCAAGTAAAAATGTCTCCAAGGCCTCATTTAGCGCTCACACTAAAAAGCTACAGTGTAGATATGTGGACTGCTGAGTCAGCTCGGTATCTGTTTTCTGCTTTGGCACGTGTAGCATGTTTGAAATGTGAAACATGTTGAGTATGTAACTTTGCAGGATGGAAACCTTAAGTGTAATGTTATAATATGGGAAGTATGTTTAGAATCCTCATTTTAGAAGTGTGCAAGAAGACCTTTATGTGTTTGTATCCACATACCGTGTGTGTGCCTGTGTTACTATTACAACAAAGTTCTTGCACACCAGAAAATCTTCATAGACAAGCGGATTGGTTCAAAAACTAACTGTGAAAAAACAGAAAAGCTGCAGGCTCTCTGCTAATCTTTTAATCTGATCTGAAATGTTGTGAATGAAGGAAGAAAAAGTGAAAAGACAGTTTCTGATCAGATTATAAATATTAAGCCTTCTTAGATCAGATAGATTTATTGTTATTACCAAATGCTAGTTTTAAATCATTTAATTTAAACAATGTTCTTGTACGTAGGACAAAAAATTTAAAAAATCAGCGTTGAATTTATCAGTTTTACTATATTGTTGACTTACTATGGCCCATATTGATGATTGCACTTACCTGAGACTTGGAAGGCTTCTGTATGAATTCTTACTTTTGACTGTGGCACAAGGGATAATAACATCATATCCTGTCTGTGTATTGTCAACCTTCAACTACAGTACAGTAGTTGTATTTCCATTACAAAGCCCTTCATTTCCCCATGCCGTCATGTTGTCTGACCCAAAAACAAAGCCACATCAAACATAACTTCTGGAGGGTTGCATTTCCTCCCTGGTCTCTTTGATCTGGCACTGTGAGCTTCTGGGCCTCGGACAAGGCTTTCTTTCTTTGGCACAGGCTCCCGTCTAGAGGCTAACCTCCCTACTTAGCTCAGGGCATGCTGGATTTCACTTCAGCGGTTCTCTCCCTTTGCTTGTTGAGCAGAATGACGTGGAGGCGTCCAAAACGGCCCCGGCGATGAACTCTGCGAGGGCCGACCCATCATCATCATCCTCGGTGCCTGTCTCTGCCTCACTGGAGGATTCAGAGATGAAGAAAATGCTGGAGAAGTGCAAGAGGCAGCAAGTTGAGATCAACAAGCTGGCTGAGGAGAACAGGCAATTAAAGGTTAGATGTGTTGATGAATTGTATTTATAACATGATGAAACATTGTGGTTTCATTGTGCTTTTCATTCCGATACATTTTACACAGAGTAAAACCAAAACCAAATGTGAATCAGTGGATCATGTTGTGAAGCAAAATAGAGCCCGCAGAGAGAATAATTCCCTTGGACTGAATCCACCCTGAATCAAAATAGTCAGAAAACTGATGCCACATTACTCTTTAGGGGTTTAGACTGCAGTGGTTAAGTCTATAGAGGCTGAGTTTGGCGACCAGTGCTTCATGTGTGCCAGACGTTTTCTTTAGAATATGGTCAAATTGTACAGATTGCATTTTTAGCTAACAGAGATCTGATTACAAAGCGAGCTAGACCTCCAGGTGTGGTCTGGATGGTGTTGAATAAATTGTGATTGCAATGCCTTCTGTGTTTATAACTGGCACACTTCATACAGACCTCAACTCAGGTTCATCACAAAAAAAAAAACAAAAACAAGAAGAAGCACCCTATGGAGCTGAACTAATCAGCTATCCTCGGGCTCCTGCTAACTAGCTGCATGCTGCTAGCTCTCCAATTACACCTGAAAAATGCCAGCTGAGTTAGTTTGCATAAAATCGAACTAATTCAAGCTCACACACTGCACAGGACCACCAAAACTCTAGTGAATAAACATCCACTAGGCATTCGAAGTGGACAAAACAGCACTAAAGACATCTTATCTAGAGGATATGTTTAACTGCGCTCAAAGGATGCATGTTTCTGTCTTCTGCAGCAAGAGGCAGCAGAAGAGTGGACTCAGTCCTTCTCTTAAATGAAACTGTTGATATTTGTACAGTTAAAGGAACAGTCATAAGAAAATTGTTGGAAAACAAAATAATTGTTGTACAATTTAGATGAAAAAGAAGATTCAGCTGAAATTCCTCAGTTAATGGTCTATGTGATGTGATGATCGCATCAGTAAGGAATTTGTTTTCTTTGATCAGCTGCAGGCACCCACAAAGGGAGATTAAGACACCCATGTGAAAGATTTAAAACTAGATTGGATGAATTCTGTTAAAATCTGCACAGAAGGGGTAGGCAGTATGGCACAGTGTGGATCTTGGTTTGTAACTCGTGTGCTTAGAGTGGTGTTCAAAGTGAAAACTGCACACTGTATTCTTTGCAAAGACACTTTGACTTCAGTAAAGTTTTTGACTCAGTTACCTGCATTGTACTGATCTGTTGACTGTTTTCTGCTGCCAAATGACGCGTCCTTCATTCCTCTTCATCCTCTCTTACAGGACGAAGGTGTTAGAATGAGAAAGGTACCCCGCTCAGACCACATGACATCAAACTCAACCAGCCTCCTCGGCAGAGAAGCCAGCACCGCCTCCTTGCCCTCCCTCCTCGTCGTCATAGCAGCCATCTTCATCGGATTCTTTCTAGGGAAGTTCATCTTGTAGACTGGGAGATGCATGCCAGCCGTATCCCCCACCCCGGCTCCGGAATAAAAACAGGCCTGAAAAAACCGAGAAGTCTTTCTGTTGACTTTGCCATATCATTGGTAGTGTGGCCTACAGTGAACACATCTGTACAGCATCATACGAAGGCGTCGCCTTTTTACAGTCTCACACGGTTAGTACACAGAGAGAGTTGAGAAAAGAAAGGCAGCAAAAAAAAAGTTATTGCTCCCTTTTGTTGTTTTCTGTTTTTTGATGGCTGGATTATACAGATTATGTGCCGGGACAATGAAAGTTGTATACTATCAGTCAACATGGAAGATGCACCTAGAGTGAACCATGGGCAAGAGGCAGTCAAAAGACTAGATTTATTTTCTCTTTCTCTCTCTTACTCTCTCTTTTGCTCTCTGTTGTTTTTAATAGGAATTGAATGGAATGTTAGGTGTCTTGTAAATGTTGTTTTAAATCCTTTTAAACAAAAAGGAAAGAACTTCCATCAAAAGACCATGCTACCTGTTGCTGGATTGCCTCTGAAGTTAATTTGTTTTTCTGTAATTTCTACTTATCATGGAATGTTCAGGTCCAGCTGGGGATATAGGTGCCTCCTTCTTGTACATTTCTGTCCTTTCCTTTTACTTCACAACACCAATGCAGACTTTATATTATTATTATTATTATTATTATTATTATTATTATTATTATTATTATTATTATATACAAACCATACATTTTCTTCTGAGGCAAATATTGACTGATATAAGGTCCTGTCCCATGGTATTGAGCATTGAAAAAATAAAAATCAAAAAATGTGGTTTTGATAGCCGTCTTTTCCTGTCTCCCCCTTAAATGATACATTCTGAGAGTTTTATTACTTTCTGTGCCAAGTTTTTGTGCTGGCCATATTTTGTAGTTGCTACAGTTTTTACAAGGACAAAGTGCAGAATGTGACTTTGTGCCAGAAGTCACCTAATTAGAAAATGCTCCTCAGCCTCAGACATCTGTTATGAGCTCATAACAAGGAAGATTCAGTGTAAAATTATGATATTTTAAATGCTTTATTTACTAATCGGAAGTTTGGATCTCTTTGGGATTCTCCTACTCTTAAACTGAGTCAGGAAGGGAGGAGTTACTCGTACATTTAAATGGTTTCGTCTTCCACAAAATAGAGACTGTCGCTCAGTATTTTGAGGTTTTTCTGCCAAGGTAATTTGGTACATTTTTGGGACATTATGACATTCTGGATGGCAAAATCTGTAGTGGTCATTTGGCCCCAAACTTAACTCATTTCAGCATGATGGCTAAAATACAGAACCCTCTTTACAAGATGCTTATTTTCCCCAAAACTGAAACCTGCAATCATTTTATTAAAGTGTAAAGTAATATGATTCATACTGACTCCTCGAGGACAGGGTAGCGTGGGAAAAGTCTGTTGGGTTTTTTTATGTTTTCCACTTGGCAGTAGAGTGAAGGAGAATAACATGTTACAAGCTTTGCTCTGACTGTATGGAGAGAGTTTCAGACAAACTGAATGTTACATGATTGTAAATATAAGGTATCTAAGAGGCAGCTAGTTGCCTCATAGCTGCAAGTTCTTGCATCTGGAAAAAAAAAATGAGATGAAATATCAGCTTAACACAGATCTATCAGTTCTTGCAAATGCAGTATTTTGGCTAAAAGGAACTTAAAAAACTGCAGCGATGAAACGCAAATGCTAAAATATAAGTTTGCTGTTAGAACTGTTGCCATTACAGTAAACAGTCTACAACAGAGCATTCCTTCAGCAGCTGTGGAAATAATTGACTGAACAATCATGCTAAATAAAAACTACATATGTGCCAAAATTTAGGAGGAGATTCTTTTAATTATAGTTCTTTTGTTGTTTAATGTAAATAACAAGCCAAGCTTTTGGTATTACCCAAAATCCATGCTATACTAAAATCATAGTACACTTTTTGATACTGTGTTTGGATACTGCATTAATATAAACAACTTTGGACCTCAACCAAAACAAACATCAAGCCCATTTAAACTTTATGGAAAGAGAGCAAAATGTATAAAGGAATAAATGCTTTAACTGTAACTCCTTCGTTTTCTTTATGTATTATATTTTGGGAAAGGAGTCCAACAGCAAACTCATAAAACAACTTTATTTGGTAAGAATTCTCTCTGGCTTTGGTACACTTCATTTTATAGCTCTTGTAGTGTGAACACACTATATACTCAAAACCTGTTTGAAATAAATATGAAGGTATGGCCTCGGGTCACACTGATTTTGTCATGCCATTTAATTGTAAATGGCTCACAACGGCAGTACAGTAGTTATATGCAGTAAATTACAAAACATGTATGTCTTGGCATCTGATGTTTAATATAATGTATTGAGAGAGGTTATTTTTCCACAAAATAATTTACTTTATTTACGTAGTTATTTTTTCGCCTTTTTGTTTGTGATTTGCTTTTATAAGAGCTTCTCCTGCACAGCTGTTTAGTTGATGGTTGCCATGGAGTTGTGATAAGTTTGTCATGGCGAAAATAAGAGGATAAGGGAAACAAGAGCCTACTGTCGATACACTAGGGGGCGTTGTTGAGTTGTGGCTAACTCATGTTGACCCAGCTTCTCCTGACGGTAGAGGAAGAAAGAACGACATCCGGGTTACGCCGGAGTGGACGGATGAAACAACTAACATGAGTCACCAAACAAGACACATTTGAAGACAAAAGAAATTGTAAAACTGGGTTTTGGTTTAATCAATTAGGTTTTTGCTGTTTACTCTTATAAAAACTGCACAAGAAGGAGGACAAACGGGCTTGCCATGTTAACAGATGACCGTCCATGTCAAAGGAGGCTGACAGAGCTAACGCTAACCTGCGAGAATCCAAGCTAGCAGGTAGGTCCAAATTAAAGCTCTATTAACAAAATTTTAAGTAATTTTAAATTAATATGTTTGCACACAAAAATGGTTTAATGAGCCAGTATAGCCACAACAATGGTAGCGTTGACCTGCTACAGGTTATTGGGACAAAGGCTAATGTAAGCATGATAGGAAAACTCGCTAATTTGAACTATGCTAGATTGTGTTAGCATGATGCATTTAGCATTAGAAAACTAAAGTAATCACCTTGTTGCCAGTTACCCTCGAAGGCATTTAACTATTTTTTCTCAGAGATAAGATCTAAGGGAAATGCTAATAGCGTTTAAACCTCTGTTTATGGTGGCCATTTTTAGTAGCCATGTTTTTTGTTTATGTTTTAATATAGACTACTTGGTTGCTAACAGGACTGTTAGAAATCACTGAATGAGAGTGTTTACACCTGAAAATGTTAATTACACTTCCTCCAAACTCATTAGTGTAGTATGCTCTAGTATTCTAAAGAAATGAACAAGAAATAAAAGTAATATATAAAAATTATATCTGTTCCATATTTGATATGCAGAAACGTAAGTCTGCAACCTGTTTATAGTCACAAAGTACAGATCAACCATGAAGAGTATCAAACCTTTAATTTTATACATATATCCAGTTAAAAAAGACATTTCCTGCAGTCTATTACAGCCTCTTTAGTCTGGGAACACAATTCAGCATTGAAGACTCACTGTAAGGAAATCAGTCATTTAGGTTTCCATTGCAGAAACAGGGATATGCTGTGTGGTTCAGTGTCTCTGTAGAACGGCCTGAAAGTTCTGGTACTGTAGAAACTTGTATGTAGCTGGGAAGATCCAAAACTGGGGCTGGTCCATGATCCAAAAATGATGGCAGCAATGAATTCTTTACACTTAAGATGATATCTTACGAACCTGCATTTGGATTGTTAAAATTTTGCATTTATTTCACTTAACTTAAAGTTTAAAAGTGAAGAGCACTTATTTATTTTTATGGTATTTCACACATTCTTTGCTGAAAGACTTCCACCTCAAGGAGCTACACAGTCTTAACAGCTATTTAATTTACTGCATAACCACTTTTAAAAATTTGAGGGACTTATTACATTTTGAGAAAGTTTCACAGTGTGAATATTCACCCCCAAAAACCTGAAATTTCTGATCAGACCTTAGTCTTAGTCAATATTTGTTTAAATACTTAATTTGACAGCACAGCCTTAACCCACTGTAGAAACAGTGTTTATTTCCTTTTAATGTTAAATATCATAGTTAAAAGCACCAACACCTAACAAAAATGAGTGCTTATGTCTGAAAAACAGTATTGTAGTAGAAAAGGCTGGTAAATATCAGTGGGCCTTTGTGATTTACATAGTTACTGCTTGCACTAACTTGCACAATAGTTGACTATGAATATTGATGATGATAGTATCTTCATTTTAATTGGGGTAGAGCTACAACTAGCCTCCAAAACAGGACCCAAAATGTATGTATTTGGGTCATGTTTCATGTTTTCCTCTGAGAAAACTGAAGTAAACATCCACAAACTGCAAAATTTTGATAAGTCCTGAAAACACAAACCTACTTTTATAAAAAACGTTCTTTTATAATTCATGGTGTTACAGCTAAGAGTTGCACAACAGATGAGGTAAAAATGATTACACTGATTTATATGTATTTATATAAATCATATTTTAAGGATAGGATCTTTTTGTTAGACTTGTCAAATTCTGCTGCTTATTTAGTTAAAGCAAATTGTAACTAAAAAAATAATGCATTTTTCTCATGTGAATCATGTGAAGCCATTTGTGTATCTAAAGCAGTACAGTGGAACACACTTATCTGCATTAATTTGATTATTTGTGATTTTTCCCATATTTACAATATTATAAAATATTCTTGTATAATTTCATTGAGTTTAGCCATACAGTAACAGTGACAGTTTTACAGTTTAACTGAAGTCTTCAAATTTTGTGACATCATTAGTTTTTAATTTTCCAGATGCAGTTTTCTCATCTGAGGATGTCAAAATTTCAAAATAGCCCCAACCAAACAAGGCAGAGAAGATACAGCTATCTGATCACCGAGGGAATAAAAATGCATCTTTATACTGAAGAAAACTGTCAGGAGATAAAAGAGTTTTATTTAGTCCAAAATAACATGATCTTAATGTATAAAAAATGACAAATAACAGCTGCTGAATTAACTGTAAGTAAGGCAATATTTAAAGAAGATGCTTTAATATAAGTAGTGTAGTTCCCTTTTACTGTAAACAGTGATTATCCACAAGCACATCCCCCAGGAATCGGGGGCTTCTTGTCAGGAATTACAGAAACAGTTTCCACACATCAAATCTTGTCTCCTTACAGTACCAAAAAGTTATTTACTAGTTGTGGGTAAATAAACTGTATTAAACATACTCTCAAGTCTGTGTGGATATGAAGACATCTCTGTATTTGTGGTCTTTGGTTCCACTCTAAAGTGCAGTTTCTGTGGTGCAGCAGTGTCAAGTCTTTGGTAGCTGTGAAAATGTTTAGAGGATGAGAGGCACCAGTTTCCATCCTCTTTCACACGAGAAGTAAAAAGTTTAAATTGCCTGTTATAACAAGCAGTCTCCCTGTTTCTGTTGATCCACACTCTTGTCTTTTTGTGTCTTTTAATGCAATACAAGCACAAACTTCTGTCTAGCTTTGCCAGCAGAAAAGCAGAGATGTGATGAATGCGACCAGAGCCACTGTGACATACTTCTGGCTGCCTCTGTGCCATCCTGTGCAGTCATTGTGGTGCGGCAGAGGCCTGTCGCTGCCATCCGCTCTGCTGTGGTCGGACGGCTGGCTGCTCGCTGAGCACTGTACCAGGGGCATCTGGTAGGAGGTGGCCCGCTTCTCCGGCCTGTCCGGGCTGGAGCCGTCACTGGGACGCTGGCCGTTGTAGAGCAAGTAGCGGCCGTGGGCGTCCTGCTCCATACGGAAAAGCTCATACTCTGTGTGAGGAAGCCGGATGCCCAGTGCCACGCAGCCGTTGGTCACGGTGACGTCCTGCTCCACCCCAACCTGCCAGGAGCCCTGCACTCCACATTCGTTACCATTGAAGACGTTGAGGAGGGAGGTGGTGGCCAAGTCCATGGGAGTTACTCTCATGTGGTTCACTGCAGGAGAAAAAAAACACAAGAAGAGCTGTTATTTGTTTCTGGGTTATCAAACCTAACACTAGCCAAGCTAAACATCCTGCATTTGATGACCTTCAGAGGAGTGAAGTGGTAAATAACTTCCTCTGAAGGTCAACAGACTCTAAACTTTTAACTGTGAACGAGTCAGTGACACTATGTTTTCTGCTTGTTTTTCCAACCTCTGTCTTACTTTTAGCCATCATTTCTGTTATGACAACACGGGCAAGATAATTGCAGAGACCTTGAAAAAACAAGCAGTTAGAGTAAACAGGTAAACAAGCACAAAGTTTAGACAGATTAAGTAAACACTTTGTCGTTTTCTAACTTGAAGTGAGTGCACTGGAAATGCTGGTAATGATCCCTTACAGTTCAAACAATAGGCTGACGGAAACAAACAATGAGGTTAAGTTTTGCTTTTGTTTAAAACCTGAGATCATCTGCTGCCATGTTGAAAGATCCCTACAATTAACTTGATTAGTACAGTTAAAACAGACAGAAAACAACCAAAGCTACAAAAACAGGGAAACAGCTAGAATAGCTCTCAACAGTTACATCTACCATAATAAGACAGGTAGAGACATAGCTAAAAGGGAATTTCAGTACTTAAAAACCTGGGTACTATTTTTTACATGTTTCAGTGTGTAAATGACTTGTATTTAGAAAATGTTTTGGAACTGATTGAGTATCCCCATTTTATCCTAAGTGTCTAACAACATGACAAAAGTGTCCTTACAAGAGTAAGATAGTAAGATCCTTTTATTTATTCAGAAACAGCAAGTATGCTGCGCTCACCAAATCAACTGGACTCTAATGAAAAAAACCTGCAATTTTATTATTATGAAACACTTAATTTAAGTGTGTCAGACACAAAACCAAACTCAACAAAACCGACTCTGCTTACCTCTCCATTATTTCAACTTAATCTGGTTTGGTTGAAAGCAACCCTTATTTTTTCACAGTTCTGCCGAATATTCCAAAAATTAGAGTTGATATCCTCCAAACCAGAGTTTGTATTTGGTAGAAAGATGAGCCAACACGGTTTCTGGTTAGTTTTGTTTGTTTCTGTTGCACTGAAGTAAATGAAGTGTGGTGGGTTTTACGAGTGCAACTTCTGGCTGATTCTGGTAAAACAAAAAGAATCTTACTCTTGAACAAAAAAAGGGTCTGTATCTGAATGAATCCAAACAATAATGTTGTCAGGCACCTTAAAAAATATCGTCAGCCCATAGGTGGCAAAAACAAACAATGAAGTGGTTATTTATTGTTAGAGAGCATACTGGTCTTAGTACACATCTGTTGTAAATGCTGCAAATTAAAATCCAGCAGCAGTGATCACAAAAAGTGTGAATGCAGGCTTAAATAAGAATAAAAAAAGAGTATTCAAGTATCTACATCGATTGAATAAGAGTAAAGGCAGAAAAATATTTAGAAGAGGAGGATTTTTTTATCAGTTACATTATATGTTTTCTCATCATTAGTATTAAATTAGTAAGTATAAACTCAAAGAAAAAAACAATCATAAGAAATGAAAAAATCAAGCAGTTACCTTTGAAGACAAACTCAGTCCCACCCATGACGTGGGTTGAATGGAGGCCTCGGCTGTAGCGTCCTCGGGCGTAGATAGTGAAGGTGGGGTGTTTACAGACGGGGTCGGAGTAGTGATAGTAGTGGCCCTCCCAGGTGTGGTTGTTGTCATGGAAGATGAAGTGCCGGGTGAGGAAGAGGACCTCAGGCCGAACTTCGCAGCGCTGGCTCACCCACTGACCGTAGAGCCCGACGGTGAGATCGGCCCGCGGCGGCAGGATGGGAGGATGGAACTCGTCTGAACGGTAGATGATGCGACAGGCAATGCAGCCGTGGTCATGATTCTGGAAAAAAAGAAAAGGAAGGTGTGATGATGAAATATGGCCAACTGAAAAGAGTACCTTGTAGTGATTTAAAAGGAACTTCTTTCTTTTCAATATGTAATGAAATTATTAAAGTAACAGAAAAAATTTAACAACTTAATGTAATATTAAAAACTGCTAATATGTGCCCTGCTTTACATGCATTTTTCAAAAACTGTTTGAGCAATAAAATTATATATATGCACATTAAATCAACTGTGTAAGTTTTGATATGTTTGGCGCCCCCTTATGGCAAACAGCAATAGGCATCTTTTACTTGATATAAAAACAGTCTAGTGAATGTGCTCAAAGCAATGCGAACAGTACAGATTTTCACAGTAATTGCATTATTTTTAAACAAACAGAATGCATAACATCAAAAATAATTTTAGAAGTATGCACACAGAACGACTTCAAAGCAAATGACTGAATAATTTTATCTGCGGTTCTATTTTGCATTAGGCAAACTAGCTTTTAGACATCTAGCAGACAAAGCAACATCAGCATTAATCTGGAATCTTGTATCTAAAGACCTGATGGATGTGAGTTTAATATTCCTTCTTTTAGCTCCATTTTGTTCTCCACCAACCTCTGAGGCAAATATCTGTCTTTTTACCCACTAAATGCTCCACTTTTTTGACCAGCTCGTCCGATTAGCTTTTCACATTAACAGGTACATTAAAACTCTTAAATTATATACAAAACTATAAAATTAACAAGGGGGACAAGATTATATAAGGTAAAAAAACAAACTTGTCATTGGCCCCTGGTGGACAAATTAAGTCATGGAAACACTTTATTTAGAGCAATTTCCCTTTGCATTGTCTAATAAAGACACTAAAATATATCTGCAGTAAGCCAAAACCTGCTAACAATAACAGATCAAACCTGATACAAGCTAATTTTGCAGGTGAGGCAACAAAATCACAGATTTAACGACAAGCTATTAAGACCATAAATTGTTCACAACTCTTAAGTTCCCACTTAGCATAACTTTATTTAATCCAGCCATAGGAAATCTGTCAGCGAAAGCTTTCTCAATCCATCATGTGTATATTGTGTCATGAAATCCTCATAAAGGACCTCTGGCGTCTGTTCAGAGAGCCAGAGGAAAAACTATTTCCTTCAGTCTGAACCTCTCGAGTGTTGGAAGCAGGACAAGGTTCCAGCATTTTCTCAGGGTGATCACATCATTTCACCGTAAAAGACAGATGTCTGGTCGAACTAAAGCCGTGACAACAGGAAGTCACACAGCGAACGGCGAGCTGAACTTTCACGCTACTTACAAAACAACAGTGGGTTCACTTTTATTCTCCCTCAGACAAAAAAATTTTTTTTTTTAATGTCTAGAAAGGGCCATTAATCATATGCAAGTCAGATCATGCCTGCTTGAGCGGAGCATCGGAGCAGCATGTGATCATGGCATCCACAGTCAGGACAGCTGTGGCTATACGAACGGAGAAAAGACCCGAAACTTTTGTACAAAATCTCCTCCGTAGAACGAACTCCAGGGAGGCAGTGGAGTTATTTGAGGGTGGTCAAAATTTAAGACCAAATCTCCCCAACCCAATCACTCTTTTTCCAGACAACACTATGTCTGCATGGGATTTATGGGTTTTTTTTTAAAGAAAAGAAAGAAGTATTCCTACATGCTACAGATGAGATAATCCCAGTGCAGCTCCATAACTGCCTCAGAGTGTGAGGTCAACGGGATGACTGCAAGCAAAGCCTCCTGTGAATCCAACTCTGTGTGTGTGTGTGTGTGTGT
>JAPZDY010000004.1:18713092-18742790 GCA_029783645.1 Ctenochaetus hawaiiensis | reverse complement strand
TCAGAGTGTGAGGTCAACGGGATGACTGCAAGCAAAGCCTCCTGTGAATCCAACTCTGTGTGTGTGTGTGTGTGTGTGTGTGTGTGTGTATGTGTGAGAGCCTGGTGTATTTTTATTAGTGTGTGTCTCAACACTTGTGCATCTGTGTTTGTGTGTATGAGTAAGAAATATAGCAGGGAAAGAGAAATAAATACACTGGGTAGAGAGAAAAATTCGTACGCATATTTTAACGTATATGCTATTCAGTATATGAGGACACAAGTATGAGAGGTTGGGAGAGTTTATGTTGCAGGTGTGGAAAACATGTTCCAGATCTATGAGAATGAGGCGCCTGTAAAACACAGAAAGTCTGTCTGAGCTGAAATAAAACAAAACTGACTGGATATAAGCATTACGAACATATCTTCTGTTTATTTTGTCTAACTTCTTTTTTTAACTAGCACCTCTGCTTCACTAATTCAATCAGTAGTTGGTTTGGTTTTAAAAATAAGTAAATGAATGTAGTTCAAACAAGCTCAAAGTGTTACAAAAATATAAATTCTATGTAAAACTGTGTTGTAATCCTTATTTCAAATTTTTTGTGTCCTTTACAGATACCTGATACTGATAGTCACTGTTGGATTTTCATCTTAGCTAAAAAGATCTCTGTGCTAAATCATCACATATTAACTGATACTAAGTTCTAGTGTCTTCATATTAGAAAATATTAGCTGTAAATAAGGACATGGATTAGAGTAAATACTTTCTAATTTAAAAAAACAAAATTGTTCCCCCAAGCAATAAAGGCAGGGCAGCCTGTTAATAGTAAATTTTGGTAAATTGACCTCATTTATATAGTGATTTTCTACTCTTTTGACTACTCAAAGCATTTCACTTCAATTCATCCATTTACAAACACACCTATACATCTCTAAACCATGCCAAACCTTCTTCTTGTACACACATTTTCACACACCACTGAAAAAGCCACCAGGAGCAATTTGGGCTTCCGTATTTTGTCCCTGGACACTATCCCCAGGTCGGGGATCAAACCTTCGACTGCTTATTAAGTGTGCGACCTGCTCCGCCTCATGAGCCACAGTCGCCATGTATTTTTGTATTGTGTATGTATTGTAGCCTGAGAGACAAAACTCAGGGTAAAAAGGGGTTGACATTCATAGCTGTTGCTCATTAAGCTCATTTCTCCAGGGACAATGCAATAACTGAACAGAAAGAACGATGTAAGAGGAGATTTTAGTAAGAAAACCAACCTTAAACGATAAGAAAAGTAAATTCTGTGTAAAAAAAGGTGAACATGTTAGTTTGTAATCAAGCAATAATCACCACGGCTGAACGTCAAAGCCAATTCAGAGATGCCTAAGGGGAGTTAGCACAACACAATGTTTGTACAATTATTAGCAGGTTGCAAATAAAAGTTTTACTGGTGTTGTGACACCACACTTATTTCAAACAGTTAAAATAATGATTAAACCTTCATATGGCCTCTATTGAACGGTGCTTTAAATACTTCTCTCTCTTTTTTTTTTTAAAGAGAGACCTGGAGAAGAAATATGTAAAACAAAATTAAGACGGAAGGGAAAGATTGTGGCCTTAATATAATTTAAAGAAGCAAGTTATATACAAAATCACCCCTTGTACATTTTTTTTAATTGGAGAAATAAGTTTTAGAGACTAAAACTGTTTATTTCTGCTGTAATGTTGGTAATTTTAACATGGCAAGTGACTCATTCTGGAGCTAGACCTAGTGGCCACTTTAGGAACTGCAGTTTTTGGCATTTAAATTGTTGGCTTCATCTGTCAGCACTGAAGGTTGCTGTTTGGTTCATATATGTGAACGACATCAATCTTTTCATCTAGCTTTCAGTAGTAAAGCCAACGTTTCCCAAACTGTTTCTGTAAGGTTTGAGTGGAGTGTGTTTTGGTGTGTGTTTGTCTTGGTTAACAGGTCTCTCAGGCTTACAGTCTTGGCTGGAGTGGTTGCCATTTGCTTGCCCAGCCTCCTCTAAAAACTTATTGTCCAAATTTGGGATTTTGGGCTCCAACAAGGGCCAAGATGCTTTTAAGTGCTTAACTGAACTCCAGGGTGCATTCAGGTGCGTTTATCCAAAACACTGCTGTAGTCTAAAAGTCTATTAAGGTTGCATTCAGACTGTCTTAGTTCTGTGTGGAAAAATGATCTTCAAGGTAATCAAAAAAGTTTCCGATTATTTTTCTGTAAATCAACCAAATGTTTCCGCTCTAAAAAGAATAAGCTGAAGTTGAAACTGAACAGCCTTCACATCCAATAAAAGAAAGTGATGCTGAGAAAAACCATTTTCAATCTGAATGAGTGGAACCTTGGACGAGCTGTTCTCAGGGAATTATTTAAACAAACCGACAATAAAAATCTGAACTTTTACATTAAAAAGAAATTGTCTCTTGTTATGGCACAAAATATCTTATGTTTACAGTAACTGTTGCTGGATGCAGAGCATTTTATACCCGAATTAGAGCTGAAGAAAAAGGAGAAAATAAGGAAGCACATCACTGCTCTTGCTTCACATAAATTATTCTTAATTTAATTTTTACTGCTACACTTGGCAGATTTTTTTTGTCCTTACTCACAGAAAATGAGGTAAAATCTAAATGCCAGCAGATCAAGAAGATCAAGAAGATTTAAATTCAATTCTATTATGTTTGGCAGCCATCTTTCATTTGGGCATTTTGAAGGGTTACCACCCTCATTTAGAGGAAAATGAAGTCCAGGGGCAAATATTTAACGAGCAGCAGAAACTACGTCAGCCTTAAAATGCTTCTTTGAAAACAAATTGGGTGACATGAGCGACACTACAGTGACCCCATGTTTTTATATCGTCATACCTAGAGCTCGACCAGCATCTCTTATGTGAGGGAAACTCTCAGGAATTCATGATAACAGTCTTTTTAAAGATCGACTGGCTCTGTAACTGAACTTTAAATGTTTTCCGAGGGCTCACAAAATTATCAAAGGACAACATAAGATTAAACTCAGGAAAAGCAAAACACAACATCACTAATGTCTGTTTGAGAGATATGTGTAAAACCACGATAACCACCACAACACTTTACCAACAACAACAACAACATAAGAACACAGTTCTCTTAACAAGGACGATAATCAAGTCGTTACTCTGCCTCAGCGATGCAGCAGCAAACTAGGCGACAGTAAACAGAAGAAAACTAACTTTAAAACTCGGTCTGCTGCGTTGCTCTCGCATCACTGCTGAGATCCACCCAGTAACCACAAATGAACATGCTGGCACCAGCAAATGTTTTGGACTGGGACCAGCTCCGGCTACACCGCTTAAGATTAATGGATTGGATAGTCACCATGGCAGTAAAAAATCCCCAAAAAGAAACCAGTACAACCTCAAGAGATGGTCGGATTTAGAGCTTTCTGTATAGGAAGGAGTGAGGTATTTTCTATCACTGTTTTACCAAAAACCTAATTTACTGTATACGTGCACAGAAGATGGCCAACAGGGCCCGAAATTAACCAAAGCTATAAAATTTGTCAAAATTTACGATGTTAAAAAATGCCTTTAATGCAAACATGCGTCATTATAGAAGCATATTACAAAACTTAAAAGATTTAGTTCACCAAAATGATAAAATAATATATTTCCACACTTATCTCTGCAGGGATCCAGCCAAGCAGATAGTTTCATGTCTATGTCCTGAGCTTTTAAGATTTTTTGCCTCCACTCATAAACAATGAAGGTGAAGTTATCAAGATTACACACTAGGGCTGAAAAACTGTGATATGATTTGTGATCTTAACGGGGATGATCATTTTTGTTTCATCATTGTCATTGCATATGTGAATTATTATTTTTTTGAATCAGTTTTTATGAATCTTTTTCCTCCATTTTGGCCTTCAGCACCAAATATCTGTCTCTTTAGCTGCTGAATGCTCAACTTTATTCTACAGCTAGTCATTAACTTTGACCGTCTGCTATTTGGTAGGAGGCACTAAGCGCACGGCAGGTTGATGCAAACCTATGAAACAGCTGCCTGCTGCAGCTGGAAGGAAGCTGATGAGAGCGGTGAGAGTGAAATGAAACGTTAAAGCTGCTGCCTGTAAAACTGAAACAATGAGCTGAAAACAAATTAAATGCTCCAAAATTAAGTGTCAACTCTGGGTTTGTCATTACAAGAGCACATTTACACATTAAATAGTTATTTTCCCATTTTATTAAATGATATTTGTCAATGCAACTTTGACAAATATTTTAACAGCATGATGTCTTTAGAGACAATGTCCCAGTTAGGCTGCACGCTCCAAAAAAGACACTGTTAAAGAGTTTATACTGGAACGACCTTTCTGTACAGAGAGAGAGAGAAAAAAAAAAAGAAATAGTCTTTATGAGTAACAAGGGACACTGTTTTTGGAAAGAGATGATTTTTAGTAACGTAAATAATGTTTCAAAGTTGGAAGCACCAAAATCAGAATTCTATTCACCTCTGTTTTATTGGGGTGGCAGCAGAAAATAGATCTTTGAAAACTTTGGCAAGTACGAACAAAACAATCTGTGAAGCCAGACCCTTTATACAGTAAAGTTTTAATCATGTTTGACTATCACTGGGACTCTGGAAGTGAATCACCTCCTGCCCAACACCCAACCGTCCCCTTTTTTTTATTCAGAAAAGACTGGGGAGAAAAAAAAACAAAAAGGAAAAGAGGACATGCAACACTTTGATTTGAGCCTCAGGCATGCATGAAATCAGAGCTGGTATGTACTCGCCGGAATAATTCATATGGCCGCATGATTCCAGATTCTAGGAATACCACATGTTGATCGCTCCCAGAGATAGGCCCGGTTTCACATTGCTCCTCTGTGGCCCAGAAAGGCTTTAGGGGAGCAGCTCTGGTCATTACAGCACCACGGGGGAGCTTGTGTGATCACAGCCTCACACTCCACACACTGTTTACATTCTGATCAGCAACACCAAGCCCCATCATCCCCCGTACAAATGGATGTTTATTTAGACAGCGGACCCTAACAGAGTTTCATTGTAATCTCTGTAGAGGGTGACAGTGAAAACATCACTCTAGGGTTTCACCCAGCAGGGGAACTGCTGTTCAGCAGTGTAAATAGAGAAATTAAATCCCTGTAAGGGTTGTGGAGGAAAGAAAAGGTTCTTTCTTAACATGAGATTTGAGAGATGATATCAGCATGTAGTTTCTGGTTTCTACCAGTGCAAATGTTTAGCATATAAAAAAGGTCATGATTGTTGATGTTCACACTGATCCCAAATCAGATTTAGATTAAACTGTATTTGTCTTGGATGGCTGTTTGCTGCTAACGACAGATGGCAGATTGTATCACAAGTAGTCCAAAAAATGAATTAACTTCACTTCAGCTTAACATTCACTTCAGTAACAAACTTCACTTTTTACTGCACAGTTAAACCCTATGAAACTTTATCAACAAAATGTTATGTCCTACTTTTAAATGCACTTTTTCCCAGGCTTCCTCACAGCCTTTTTGTATGTGATGCTTAACATAAACTCTCATACAAGGACGTAGTTGTTAGGGTCAGTCCATGCTGTTTTTGGTGTGGAGGTGTCAGTGATGTGGGAGTTGAGCTGAGCAGAGGTTTTGTACCGAGCTGAGCTGAGCGATCAGGACGGAAAACAAAGTTCTTCCTCTCGTTTCATCACACATTCCAACAAACGTTAAAACTATGTTTTTGCTGATGAGAAGACTTCTGATCCTGTTTGCTGCACAAACTGATTGTATTTTTAAGTCTTTCCGCAACCCTCCCCAGGTGAACAGTGACAAGAACTGTTGGGTACAGTGGATAAACTTTTAGGCCATGTACCAACGTACACAGATCTTTCTTAAAACTGTAATTTTATCCCATTTATTCTAAAAACAAATTCCTGTCCACACAAGCCCAAGCAGTGTCATGAGCATTAAAAACCAGCAGACAGCAATATAATCCCAACCCTTAAGCCATATTGACCATTTAGAGGCCTGAGGAAAATAAGCTATTGCCAGTAGGCCGATTGCAACCAGAGTTGTGACGCTTCTCGCCCAAAATCTGAAGCATATATGAGCCATTATGAGCAATCTACCTTCAGAAGTTGAAAATTCTGCTTTACTCATCCACATGACAACACTGCAAACAGGGTTTCTTAACATCTTCACATTGTCTTGAATGTCTGTTTTTCAACAGATATGATCAAAGTGACTTAAGACTGCATTTGTATAGGAATGAAATGCACAAAAATGTGAGAAGGAAAATCCGTAAATTTCGCTGTCTCAGATCTATGAATGTTTATGCAAAATAGTCTTATTGAGCCAATCATTAGAGACTTACCTTGGCGTTTTGCAGGGCCATCTGGTAGCTGGACGGCTTGTAGTAAAGCCTCTGGGACGGCTCAGTGTGGATGTCTCCAAGGAACAGCTCCTCCACCAGGTGATCCAGGTTGTGATGCATGTACTGCTTCTCCACCCTCAGCAGCTGCAGCTCATGCATGGCAAAGTTTAGCTCCCTGGTGCAGTCGAACCCGCCGTCCTCGCTCCACAGCTCGTGGATCACGTTGGGCTCCCAGGTGGCCTTCACGGCCCCTCTGCAACTGTGGTTGAACCTCTGGCTGAGCTCTTTGGCCACACTGGCTGTGTGACAAACCATCTGTACGCGATGGAGGTGGTACTCTGCCTCCGTGCCACCGCGAATGATCCAGGAGGCCTGGCGTAAGCGCAGACGACCCCGGATCACCAGGGTGTAGGTGGGTTTGGTGCAGTGGTTGTCCTCGTAGTAGAACTGGTGAGCCTGGAAGGTGTTGTTGGAGAAGAAGCTGTAGGAGCGCGTCAGGAACTCAGGCCCTGGTCTCACCTCACAGCTGCAACAAAAAACAGGAAGTGTCAGATAAACAACCTGCAAAACTTCCTCCAGAAAATGATTTAAATAAATACCAACAAGTTTAAATCGGCTCAAAGCTGAGTCTTCTAGTGTGTTCTAGTGTTCTCCTTGTTTTTTGCTGATTTTTGCATTGCTTGTGTTTACACAGTCTTTTTCAGCCAAGCCAACAATATTACTGAAAACAAGGTTTCTTTTAGAAATCTTAATGTGGCATGAAATTCTGAATTAAATCATGGTGCAGAAAACATCTAGTACATGAGGGGAGCTTTGTCCGAATGTTAAGCCTACCTTGAGCTTCTGATCTACAGGGTCAGTGTGGTGGTTTCCATGTTTTACTCCATTGTAGAGTTTACATTGCCATAGATCAAAGCATACATTTAGCTTCTACAAATATAGATGTGTTTGTACGTTTCCAGTGGCCTTTGATATCAGTTTTTTTCCCAGTCAGTAAGAACAATTTGTAGAGATTAGAAAACTTGCCTCTGAGGACTTTTTATGCACTTTTTGGTCACAGTAAAGGTTACAGCAGTGCTGTTACAAACAGTTTAGCACATGCAGAAGCTCCCAAATCACATAACTTATATAACTGAGCTAATCTAGCTCACATAGCATGTTTTCATGCTGCTGCAGTGAACATGTAAGGAAAGCTGCCCTAGATTTTCCAAGTCACAACTTCCCACCTTTCATAGAAAAACATGGGTAAGGGTTAGTTGTTCACCTGGTGGACACCCAGTGACCCTCCACGTTTGGAGGCATCTGCACAGTGATTCGGGCTCCATTATGAAGGTGTTTCAACATGTGTTGGCACTGGGAGTCTTTGACCAACCGGCCGAACGTTTTCTCCAGGGAGAGATGGTTGGACCGGCCGTCTGAGTAGTGAAGAGAAGAACTTTCAGCCCAGCCTGTGGGAACAAGAAGGACATCAAACTTTTAGCTCCTCTTTAAAGTATGATTTTATGGGGAAAAAAAGAAATATATTTTTTTTAAAAATCAAAGACTTCTATCTTACGAGTAGAGAACATTTTAGGAGTTGAATGACTTTATGTTATAGTGATTAAGTGGTCTTATACTGCATCCTCAATGGACACTTGGTAAACTAAAACACTGAAAGAGAAAGAAAAAGTCCACGACACTGATGGTGGACTGCAAGGCTTCAAATAAGGACGAGGCCGCAGAGAAACTAATAAATATAAAACGGAAAAGCCTCAAATGCATCTTCAACCTGCAACACACAAGATTTAAACAAACACAGTTGGCAGTCACCCAAGTTTAGTGTCACCAGTTCAACCACTGACCAAAATGTGAAAAAGGGTCACAATCCCCTTCTGTGTCTGAGTTATGGTGCTGAATAATGGTTTATGATGTCACTCTGAAGTTGACCTTTGACTTTTTGCATATAAACTGTCATCACTTTATCATGTATCCGATCAGAATTTGTCTAACATTTTAGCGTAATTAGCATAAAAAATTCTTGAGTTACAACCAAAAATATGTTTCGTGAAGTCTCAGTGAACTCGACCTTTGACCACCAAATTGTAATCAGTTCATCCTTCAATCCAAATGGATATTAGAGCCAAATTTGAAGTAAAATTCCTTCATGGCGTTCCTGGGATATCATGTTCAGGAGGATGGGATTCACAGACAGACAACACGAAGACACACTGCCTCCATTATCACAGCTGTTGCCAGTGTACAGGCATTAAATTGCGGCACACAAATTTGTGTGCCATTCAGTTACGTTTGAACCGCATACATTTGTCTCACTGAGGTTGGAATTTTGGAAAAACCACCAAAGAACGAGTTTAGTTTGGCAGAGCTTGTTTCTTTTAGTTCTTTACATCCTAACAAATGAAGCACAACTGCTTTTAAGGGCAGCTAATAAGACAGTTAATTATGCTCAGATCAAACAAGGAAAAGAAAAAATGAAGTTGTCTTGTTAGTTTAAAGTTGGCTCTCATGCTTTCACTCTGCTTATTCAATCAGTCAGGCCTCTTTGAAGTGCTCAGACGGTTTCATTTAGTCATTTTAACTCACGTCATCGACCGGGGATTACGGAGCTTATCAGTGACCAGCAAGACTTGGTTTAAGTTGAATCTTTCAGGGTTAATATTAGCTGGGCATGTGATGATGTCCAAGCAGAAGAACTGATTGGTTCTTCTGTCATCAGAAACACTAAAACAAACTCTGAAATCAAGCTGCAAACAAAGTTAAAAAAGGAAAAAGAGCTGCACTGACATTTTTAAACTCTCAACTCCCACCCTGCCCGTGTTCCCTCGATGCACCACATGAAATAACAATACTTTCAACAATGGGCTTAAGGGGATAAAATATCGGAAATGAAAGCATTTTCAAAGCCTGCAGCCAAAGAAAACCCTTCAAGCTTACATTCCAGCAGGGATTTATTCCATATAATACTCTAAATATCATCAAAATCTACCTTGAAATATGAGGACTTTGCCTTAAGTTCCTTCAATTGGACCCGACTTGCCTGGCAATATCATTTAACGCCTTGGAATGCTGCTGTGGTCGCCTCTGTGCTTTTAATTTGAGACTAATAACAGAGGGAGGAACTAAAAAATGTCTGATTAAAAGAAGCCAAAAGCTCCATGAAGAACAGATCTCCATCCAGTTGTTTTACACCCAGCGAGACGGAAACTACACGAGTTAGCCGAGGTTTGTGTGCAAATCACCACATCACAGAGCTGCTCATTGAAAAACACTGGACACAGAGGGGAGACTTGATCCCCAGACTCAGCTGGTGGCATTCGTAACGCTGCTAAAAAAAAATCAAAGAAAAAGCTTCACAGTTTGCTGCATTTTATGTTTGAGTGTGTTGGACCATTTTGCAGGCCTGGACTGAGGGGAAAAGACCCTGTGAGGCTGCAAACAGCTTGTTTTTTGAATGGTCCAACTAAAAACTGCCCTTGGAAAGATGTGCAACACAAACACACATTTAGGTTTGACCTTACTGACTTTTCACTGGCGTTTGTCATTTAAGGAAAAGTTTGCAGTTATTATTTTCTCACCCTAATGCGGATGGAAAGTCATGAAAAGTTTCTTGGTCCATAAAACATCTCTGTAGTTTCAAAGCAAAACAGCGTTGCAGCATGTTTAAACAACTGAAGAAACTGACAACTTATTGTAAAAAGTAAAACAAACAAACAAAACATGAAACCACTTAATACAGCTGGTCTGGTGCAATTGTTTAGAAAAAAGGCTATTTAGATCCTTATAGGACCAAAGTCTTCACTGTAGCTGCTTGGTTTTAGCGTTAGCGTGTATCCTGTTTGGGTGTAAAACCTTTAAAGTGAGTATGAACATTGAAGAGGAGAAAACATTAAAACTGATTTTATATATCAGCTGTATTGCAAGAAGCTACAACAGTTAGCTAAAAAAACATGGGTAACATGTTGTCAGAGATTAAAATGTGACGAAAGGAGGCACTTGTGGCTAAAATTTAAGCAGAGCGCCCTCTGTTGTGTGTGACGCAAACTTCATGCAAAAGGTAAACATTGAGGTATGGGTTAGCAGGTTAGGTTGTGTGATCTCATTGATCTATTTCCTCGAGTATTTAAGCTCACGGTCGAGTGTGTGCATCCCTTTCTGACGAAGTGTGCTAACACTGTTAGCTTAGCAGCTAATGTTAAGGTTGCAAACGACAGCTTTTCAACTCAATTTGGGATCTTGGGACTTAAGTAAACTTGGAATACATCCGATGAGCCATGTTATTTTTACCATGTTTTTGGTTGTTTTTCAACGTTCTTAAACAAATCCATGTTTCTTCAGTGGTTTAAGAAATCGCTGTTTTGCCTTGAAGTTCGAGAAAATGTTTGTGGACCAGGAAAATCTGACTTTATAACTTTACTTTCCATGAGCATGTGAGTGAGAGGAAGATGACGGAACTTTTGTGGGTGAATTGTTCCTTTAAAAAGGGATTTGCCCAAGTGAATTTCTTCTATATGATGCTGATGATTTTTGACATGCAGGGTTTTTCTCGGTCTTGACGTCCGGCAATTGATTTTTTTTTTCTTCCAGGGATAATAAAATCCTCTTACACACACATCAAATAAAAATATTAATGTGGAATCAATCCAGGGATTTTGAAATGGATTTACAGGACAACCAGAAGATGAGGGAAGCGTGGAAGAAGGTATAAATTTGACAAAGTCAAAACTCTGGAAAGCTCCCAAGAATCAGCTATGCTGGATATAAATACGACTCTACAACAGATACTCTGGAGATGCTACGTAAAGACACAGGAAGAAGCTGATAATAAGCCGTGAATCGACTCCTGATGTTCTGCTGTAGATTTCTAGGGATTCTGGGTAATGCAGGCCCTCCATATTTTAATGCATATAAAGCCCTTTCAATCTGCACACACTCTTGCTGCTGAACTTTAAAAACATAAGCTTTCAAACATGTCACAGAAGTCCTACTTTTCCCTCGTTCAAAAGGTGTTTAGTCTAAAAAAGTACTTGGATGCCTTTTATTTTGCCTTTTTTTGCTACAGATGTGGGTGAACTAAGTGTTTCTGTATCAGTTTTTAAACTGTGCAGCAGCGACACACCTGATCCAGAGTCAGCTGCATTGGATCAAGACTTGTTTTCATTTATGGCTTTATGAAAATGTCATAATTAAACTGTAACAGGAGCTTAATTTAGAGTAATTTTGAACACAGTTTCAAGTCTTTTTTCCCCCCAGAGAGTTTTATTACATCAAACTCAAACAAGAACTCAAGATGAAAAACACGTTTACGAGGTAATAAGTGAGGAAATGATTAAAAAGGAGGTCATGTGTAGCCTGTTTGTAAAATTACTTTTTAAGAGGAGGCGTCATACCACACCTTCTTTACCCATAATTATTGTCAAATGTGTGAGTGGTGGGGGTTTCTTCAAAAAATTAATAAAAATATTAAAAAAAATAACCCTCCTCTCATTACTGCAATAATTGTCTGGATTCAAACCCACAGTGGTCTCTCTCTCTCTCTCTCTCTCTTTGCTGCTGCTGCTTTCCCAAACTGCTCTCTATCTAAAATCAAAGCGCCCACAAAACTCCCAGAGCCCAAAACCACACAGAACATTTCCAGTTGGCCCGATCCGGCCGGTGAGGTAACAGCACTGGAGCCCCTGACAAGCAGAGAGACTTCACATCGTTTATGGGAAGAGAAAAATCCAGAAGTGCCAGAGCAGAGACCAGACAAAGGGCTGTTCTCTGTGTTATCTTAGCACAGGACCTGGAAAATATCACTTCAGAGGTACTGCTGCTTAAGTATTTTTATTTTAGGAAAACTCTCTGCTTCTACTTTACTGGATATCAGAGGGAAATATTTTACTTTTTTGTACTTTTTTTTAAGGCACATTTATCTGACAGCAGTAGGTACGAGTGAGTTTTATATTTGCATTCAGCTCGTGAGGCTTTTGAAATAGTGTTTTTGATGCGTAACAAAAGTCTACAGCCATGCTGGCGACTCAGTTTAACTAAGAGCAGCTTTACGCTACACGGGGCTTTAAGCTAAATGCTAACATAAGCATGCTAACATGCAACAGACAGTCAAAGACAAAAGCAGCTGTCAGAGTGGCAGGATGAGGAAACAAACAAAAAAACAGATACATAAACAAACAATAACCCTTTAGAAAAAAATGAGACCGCTAAATGCTAACATTTGTTCACAGCAATGACTGCTTATAACAAATGTTTTTCAAAGTGAACACAAAATATCTTGATCGCCATCTGCTGGCTGGCTGCAGAATCATTCATCAATTCTACCTCTCCATGTTGGCAGGTACAAAGTACACAAGTGCACATCAAACAAATGTTTCCTTGAATAATTTTTGAATGTTACAAAGGAAAAGATAACATTATGATGACAGCTGACCCAAACAGATGACTGAGTCGATTGTGATACGACTGAAAGTTTTAGAGCAGCTACTAAATGGACTTTTGAGGTGTGATTCATCAAGGGTCCATTTGTCACTATTAACCAACTCGACTTTTTCCTCGCTCACTGAACGAATCACCTCTGAGTCCCTGCAGAAGCAGAGGTAAAACATGCTGGGCTGCAGGGCAATTTGCATCATTTGTGTCTCCTCCATCTGTCTTTCCTCCATCTCTTCCTCTGCCAGTTTATTCCAACTTGTGGTCATCCTTTGTTTTTGTTGCTGCAGTTTGCCTCTATTTGTCAAATTAATGTTGACATGATATTTTATTTTCCCCCGAGATTCAGTCATTTTGCTATTTTTTTTTTGCTGCGGTTAAGACCTCATTACTTGGCTGCTTTAGTTCTTCTGTTGTTGCTCTCGTGCTGCTTTGAAAACTCACACATCAAAGTGATAAATTTCCCGACAACTGAAACATGTTAGTGATTGGTGCTTGTTATAGAGCCCAAGTGAAAAATTAGCACCATGATATCACATTTCTTTCATTGGCACTGGAGCATGTTAGAGTTTGATTTGTTCCTTATGCTGAGAAGCCTTTATAGTCCATTTGTTTGTTTCTTAAATCCCACTAGAACAATATTATGCGTTTTGTTAGCGTTTTAGAAACTTTTCAAAATGTTTAAATATAAGTAGCAGTCTCAGAAATCTGCTTTGTAATTGTGATTAAAATGATTAAATGCCTTTTTTATGATTTGTGTTTTTGTTATTTGTCAATTTTGCTCTAGTTTCTGTTAGCGATGGATGACATGGACAAAATCAAATACCACAATGTGGATTTTTTGACCAAATAACTTGATATCGATACTGGTGATTTCAAAATAACATTAAAACAATGAAATGTTTAATGAATGATGAGTAAGGTAAATATAATGTCTAAGTTAGTGGAGGAAAATTAGAGAAGAGCAAGAGGAGTCTGTAAATGTCAGAAAGTTTCAAACTTTATGCTAATGCAGCTTTTAAAACCAGGACGACAGAAGGCACAAAATATCTAAAGTCTAAGAAGATTTCCCTTCAAATATCATGATGTTGGTATAACATTCACATATTTCCCGGCTCAACTTCCTGTACTGACAATTACAAGTGTGACAAACACACACATACAATCTCACCTTGCAGCCAAAGTAAGAAGAATTAAAATATCTACATCAACATGATCATAAAGCTGTGGATAAGCCATTACTTGAGCAAACAGCCGTCCTTTTGCTGTGCAACCTTGCAAATCCCTGAATATTTACAGATGCAATAAAACTGCAGGACCCGACTGGAGCTGAGCAGAAGTTAGATTCATGTCGGTGTAAAGGTGAAGCTCGAGCGGCTCCCTGTTTCTCTGCATGTGTGTCTTTCCCAAACTTTGCTGTTGAACTCTCTGAAGGCACGCTGAGGTTTTCCCCCTCAGTAAATTTACAGCACACACTAATCAAGGCTGACAGTGCATTTTCATTGCCACTCTGAAAGGCTGCAATAACACACCACTTAATTGAACGTTAGATGCACTTAAACACACTTAAAGATAAGTGGACTCCAAAATATCGCTTTATCTCCACCCGCCCGGTCATTTGAAGCTGCAGCCAAATGCTGCCTTCCACTGTCACCAGCAGCAGATGGACTAGGTCAACTGCAGTCCCATAATCCTCTGCTGCTCAGACAGGGTTTTCATCAGGAATGGATGTTTTAAGTGGCTCTTAACTCTTCCAGCGCTTTCATCTCTTCAGCAGCCTCAGGGAGACTTTTTATTGCCTATAAACCTGTTCATCACTGTGACATGAGCGAAAAATATTAATATTGCTCCTCTTGTTGGACACACAGACACAAACACACGGCCATGATGGTGGACAGGTGTGCTGAGGTGAAGGGAGGCATGTCAGGTTCCTAAGAAGTAGTAAACATGTAAAAATACATACTGTTATTTTTTAAATTCAGATGACCTCATCCTTTAAATCTTTAGGGCTACATTTTTTAAATCTATATAGGCTGTAAAAGTTTTTTTTCATGCACACGTGGAGCAAAACATGCTTTTCACTCATTTTTTGGACACAAGCGTCCCTCAAACCTCCACACTGGCTGCACTTCACTGACCAAAGCCAACTCGTGTAAGAGTTTCTTACCCAAAAAAGCAACAAGAAGCAGCGCACATGACGGCCCCATTCCGCACGTCGAGGGAGGCTGAAACGAGCTTCACTGGTCACACTGGGGAGATGAGTTTCCTTTACGCAGCGTCCTCGTTTATTCCGACACAAATCCTCACATTTTGTATCCAAAGCGTGGAGGAAACACGCCTGTGGTATCCGAGCATCATAGGAAACACACCTCCGGTCCGCAAGAGAGAACCAAACCCCCGCTGATACCTGAGGCTCAGAACAAAGAATCACATCTAGGAAACAAATGAAAGTCCAAACTGTGCGACAGGAGATGCCGGATGAGTTTGAAGGTTGTTGCTGAAGTGAAGCGGCTCGGTCGCTTTTTACGCGCGTCCTGCGTGTTGGAGGAGTGTTTGCAGGCTACGTGTGCGCACAGACTGGACTCATCCCCGCCTCTGGACCCGTTTTATGGGCGTGGAGTGAGATGAAGTTTTCTCCCGTTAGATGCACACTGCAAAAAAAAGAAAAGATGTTTAAAAAGGTGCGCAAGGCAACTTTTCAACCTGGAGTATTTGTAGAGTCCTAACATATTCTGAATTAAATCAAATAACTTCATTTTTACCATTTTTTAATGCAAGTTTGGCAAGCAGCTTCAACTTTATATCCACATAACATCAGTTATATATCTATTCAGACCTACTCCATGTTTTAACCTTATTTGATTTAAAGATTAATGAAACCCAACGAGCCAAATTCACATTTTAAAAACTGAATTTAACAAGATTTTATCACTCTATGCACATTTTTTTCTAGTTTGAACAAAACTTGATTTTAATGTAAGACAGCTAGTGACATTTTTTGCAGTGAAGAAATTTTACATTTCTTTCAAAATGTACAAAGTTTTTTTTGTCCTCCTTAGTATTTCCAAACAGAAATGGTCAGCAAAACAATAATCCCATCGTGTTGTCCCAAAGTTATCAAGGAAAAATTACTACAATCGCAGGACTTTAATTTACCCCTAAAATGTCTGTAGAAAGCTCACTGAAGTGAGAAAAATATATTCTGATATAAACACAATCTGATGTATCTTGTGTTTGCAAAAACCCACCAAACTGATGGACTCAAAATGAAATGTTTACTATTGATGAACTCTTCTGATGTTGAGCACAAACATGGTGAATATTGCAGAAAAAGGGGCTTTTGCTGCAGTGATATTATGATGATAAAAAAGGTTTACACATTTAGAACAATGAAGGGATGTCAAATTAGGGAATAATTGTCTTATAGGACCACACTGAACCTTTACTGTTGATGTTTTGTTCATTTCATTTGTGCCCAATAATCCTGCTTGTTAACACTGATGATGAACGCTGCACATTTTTCTAAAGCGACCCTAAAACTTTGCACTTTCCTACCAAAGTCTGACTGCCTGAGGGAGGAACTACAACAAAGATTCCCACAGCAGTTACCTCAACACCTGCTGTCTGGCTGTGTGTGTGTGTGTGTGTGTGCGTGTGTATGTGAGACAGAGAGAGAGAGAGAGAGAGACCTTGGCTTTGAGTTTTCGCCCGTCTCCTTTAAACTTGTGTCTCTCTGATCTTGTGACCCCGAGGCGGGTCTGCAGCTCTTCATTCATCCACTCAGTCACTCTGACACTGAGCCAACTGAGCTCTTTCTCCCTTTAAACACTGATCATATCTGCACAAAAAAAAAAGTACCGGGCCTATTTTCTCTGTTATTTTCTGCCAGTTTCAACTTACAATCGCTGATCATCAACTTTGCAACTTTTGATCTTGATGATATAATCAGTTTTCACTTCAAGTTGTGAGTTAAAACAAATTCTTTGAACTCAGTGTGCGATGCAAGTCACCCCTGCAGAAATCTATTACCACTCCTGTGAAGAGATTACAAGCCTGTTAAAGCTCCACCTTAGCGGTGCAACTTTTCCAAAGGTTAGGTGAAAGAGATCGGCCAAGAAACTTTTTTGTGAAGTTAATGTTAACAGAATAACTAGTACATAACTAGCACACTTAAGAGGGGTTACTTTACTAATTTAGCACTGCGAAAACACATCAAAGTTAAAGCATATATTCTTTTTTCTTGTGAAAAGCTGGTGACTACATTACCCACAATGCAACTTCACTGCAAGATGGTCAGATCCAAATGTGTTTTGCCAGCAGCAGTCTATGTAGCCTTGAGCAGAGATGAGCAACAGGCTACAGAGGTCTGTAAATTCACTTTTTTTTCCAACTTAATCACAACAGATCAATTTCTTTTTCAAACTTTCAGTCTGGAGCATCGACTGACGCTGCCTCAAGTGACATCACATGAGGTAATTTATCAGATTTCACTCCGCTTCCTCTGGAGCTTTAAAAGGTGTTCAGGCTTTAAGTGTTTATATCTTATGCACATCTTTAACAAAGACCAAGAAGATAGAGTAAAAATATTGAAGAAATCTTTCTCAAGCTCCCTGAAATACTTGATTTCTGCAAAGAGAAAAGCATTAGTTCTTAACATTTTTAAAAAAGTTTGACTTAGTAGAGTTTTTCCAGTTTTTGTCTCTAGTATACTGGAATAAGACAAATTTTCAACATTTTCCACACTAGAACCACAAAAATTGTCTCAAGGTGGCCAACTTTTCTTTATTCAGTGTAAAGTTTACATCTTGTCTTTGACATACAGAGAGAGATGATCGTGAAGGAGGGTACGTGGTACTTAAAAACAGTATTTCATGTGCTTATCCAATAATCCTCCAATCCTTAATCAGTAGAGCAATCCTCCTCTGAGGGAGTTCTAATTAATTTCTATTGTCTGCAGTCTTAACTCTAACGGCTGACTCCCTCTATACGCTCCATGGTATTTGCTCTTTTTCCCCTCTAATCCTGGATCCACGCTCTGGGAGAGTGACTCCAGCCCTCCTCTCCCTCTCAGTCTCCTTCTTTTCTCTGAATCCGGAAAAGCCGCAGAGCGAGATCCGGACAAACAGACTGATGGGATTTGCAAGAAGCCCGGAAGGGGTATTAATAAGAGGGCTTGTATAGAGGAGAGAGGCTGGAGGCAGGGAGGTGAAACTGGGAGGCTTGTTCTGGTGTGTTGACCCCTGCGTCGTCCTGTGTGGCTAATCAAAGCATCGCTGCACCCTCTTTGTGTTGCTGAAGGAATGTGATCCATGAGAGGTGGAAATAAGACTGCTTTCATTGTCAAAAAGCCTCAATGGGACAGTAAAACCAGTGAAAAAAAAACTGTTACTCACTATGTTTTTTTTTACATCGCATTTCCTATCCGCAGTGTGAATGTGATCCCATAAAAAAACTCTGTCATAGTGCAACGTGATTATGATTTTCCCTGTAAATGCTGAAGCTTGTTATTCTCTTTTTAAAGCATCAGGGAATTCTCTAACATGCTCTTTGAGTTAAGTTTTTATTATCACTGTCCTTAAACATGTCAGAGCAGATGAACGAGAGTGGGGACATTTCAAAGTTGCTGTCTCTCTGTTTCTGATTAAAGTCTTGTTCTGAAGAGCTGGATGACTGAGCTGTTTTCTGTTTGCCTCTTTGTTCATGTCTCCCTGTAGACGTTTGGGTCATTTTTGGAGAGTGTTGTAAAAGACGGAATGAGGAAGGAGTGCCGCACAGTGAACTTCAGCTCACACTGAGCTGTGGGATGTTAATTGTTTGCTAGTTTATTTTTTTGTTTCTGTGTATCAGGCCAGGGAAAATCATCTTCATAGAAGACTGACAGCAACAAAAATGTGTTTTCAGTGACATGTTTGCTTAGCTTAACCCGTTCGACTCCACTAAAACTCAAGTGTAAAGTCAAACTTTGCGGAAACAACACAGGTTTAATCTAAAATACACCAAAATCAGGTGTTAAACTACCACAAAATTGCTTAAAAATGTCCTAAAGTTTACAAAAAGTCTCAGTTTAAACTACTTATAAGTAGTGGTCTCCTGTCTGGTCGCTGTCTCTCCAGAGTGTCACATCATTACCATCCCTTACAACCTCCCTCAGCTCATATAGGCCCGCATTGAATCTTTTATATATCACATTGTTAAGAACTGCAAAAACTTCAACATTTTACATGTGAGATGCCCAAATTTGACAAATCTGTGTTTTGCAAAAACCTAAAATTGACCAGGTTGTCCTCTTTCATTTAGAGCATCTTTCTTTTAAACCAGCTGCCATTCATCATACAGTTAAATTAGTACTCCTGTGATGTAGTATTTCATTGCATAAAGTTGAAAGAAATGTGGGACAGATTAAAAAGCCAATGGTTAAAATCTTTGCAACAGAAACTAAGAGATCCTAATGTTCTGCTGCTTGTGTATGACAAGCTGGAAAAACACTGGGTCCTACAATTCCCATAATGCAGCTGAAATCGTCTATTCTGTAGGATCCTCAAGTCCACAACAAAACAACACTGATTAAACACAAACAATTATTTTTCCCAGTTTGAAACTTTCCAGAGTCGAAGGCTGAGCAGAACTGTAAACTGAACTTTGTGCACAAAATCAGCTTTAAAGGGAGATAAAACATCTAAAATATATCTGCAAACACTACTGTGCATGACCCTCATTTACTCCGACTGCTGCAGGGCGCCTGTGATGCTCAGGGAAGAAGTGAAACATGTGTGACAGCCCTGAGCTCAGTCGAGAGGGTCCGGCTCCTAGTTTAATTTCAATATGGCTGACATCTGCTGCTGCAGAGACAGTTGAAACAGTACAGTTAAATTATTCCAGACATGAAGCAGCAAACAGAGAGGCTGGGTGTGTGTGTGTTTTGTGTGTGTGTGTTTGTATAAATACTCTAAAGAGCAATGAAAGATCCCATTGTCCTGAAACCAAAAAAAATAAAAACAAGGGAGACGATAAAGTGATGTTATTCAAGGGAGAACAAACAATGGATGAAGAAATGGTTCCTCCTGCCTTTATCTTATTTTCTCTTCCCTCAGTCATTTAATGTTTTAGTTTTTCAGTCATTTGTAAATCCAGGCTTTCAGGTCTGACTTACAGGAGCTTGAAAAAAAACCCCCTCCCATCTTATAGAAAAACCCCAGATGTTACAGTAACGTTTGTAAGGCATCAAGCTTTTGAGTGATTGCTTCCTTCAGGAGACCTGCAGGTCTTCCTGCGGGTGAGAGGTGATTGACAGTAAGCAGAGAGGAATAATGAGAAAACCGAAACACTGACAGAACCCATAAGCTGTCATGTTTTCTGTGATGGATTGTTTACCAAAGGCGATTTCCAGGACTGCTGAGGTTGTTTTTCATAGTGGACGAGAATGAGTGGCAGCAAATGGCTCCTTCGAAAGGGAAGAAAAACGACTACATGATAAAAATGGCAAGGAGGGGTGGTGCTTAGCTACTGGCGTGAGACACAAAAAAGGTAAAACCCTGAAAAAAATCATGGAAAACTATGATGCAGGACGACCCATTCTCCTTCAAAACCAACCTCAAAGAGGCCTAAAGCTGTTGCTCTGCCATGCCAGAGTCAGGATTCTTGTGGTTTTTGTGGCCTCTGGTTCATCCAGCAGCCTTTGGCCTCCTCTGACAGGCCTGTTTGTCCTCCGCGGTGCCAGCTGGTTGGTGAACACACAGGCTGCAGAAAACGTCCTGCCTCTGCATGAAGCAGTCTGAGAAAACGAAGGTCTTCGGCCTACTGAAGAAGCAGTGATTTATGCAAAAAGCACAACCATAACCATAAATGCAGATTTGTTTCTTTAAATGACCAGAAAACCAACAACTAAGTGTTTCTAAAGAGGTGACACAAGATTAAAAGTCAAGCTAGCAGAGTGTTGCTTCAGATGGTATAATAAGTTTGGAAATCTCGTCTCTCCACATCTTTCCAACATCAGAATCGAGGGGATGTGTTCACGACAGTTTCTGTGACTTTCTGAATCTGACAGTCTGATATTTGTCAATTGATCGAGCTCTTCTTTTTCTTTGTTACACTGCCATTTCTGTCACTGTTTACGTGATCAATAGCATGCAAACTTGGGAAGTTTGAGATTCAAGAGAAGGAACCTTTGTACCAACATTTGTTTTTGGCTTTTTTTGCAATTTGTGCCAAGATTTTTTATGATGGATTGAACAGACACTAAAAGTTATAGCACTACAATCCCAATAAGGGCTGCTGATTTTGTTTTTTTGACACTTGGATTCAGGGATTTGATGGACATTGCTGAAAGTTTTCAAAAATTCTGTCTAACAATGACGAATTTCTCAGCATACAGATGGCAGATGTTGTCCTAGCTTTCATTTTGGTGCCATCCAATTACTTGTCAATAGCATTTGTTCAGCATAATAATGTCTGCAGGAACCAGTGCACCAGTTGGCAACTTGTAAACAAGAAACGGATTAACGATAAGTAAGAGTTCTTTTGAAGGGTTGCCACAAAATCACATATAAAGGTTTCATTTTATATCTATCCAAGTGGTTTCCCCCTGAGAGCAACAAGCAGCTGCATGAATCAGACTCTCTGGCATGAGTGTGAGGAGCATGAACAGAAAGCTGTGAAACGCTTCCTGACCATCCAGCTGCTCACAGGTGGCAGGAAGATGACTGGAGAGCAGCCTTGCAAATCAGACGTCTCACTGAGGATCCTGATGACGCTTGTGGAAGAAGCACTCACAAGGGAGCCAAAAACACATTTATCATCACCATTTTTCCAGTCACAACATAACTTTTGAATTACTCAGGCTTTTTTCAGACCATGTTTTTAATCAGACAGAATGATGACAATCTTATTTATGGCAGGGTTTTTGGGAAATGGAAGTTTTAAGTAACAAGAAAAACTTTTCATATATATAAATGCCTGTTTTTGCAGCTAGTGCTGCTTAATGACGGTTTTATTTTCGAATGCTGGGCCCCAATTTGCTGAGAAACATCTTATGCAGCAGATACAATCATGCATTTCACAATTATGGGAACTGTTTGTAATATAGAAACCGAGGGGGAAAGCATATATTGTGTCTTTGATGCAAATATATAAAAGTTTAGAAGCTTTTTGAGCCTTTGTTTGCTTTAAATCTTTGGATTGTGGGTTTTTATGTAAAGACTTTAAGAACTTGCACATGTTGGTTTATATGATATTCTGCTATACTATAAATTTATCATTAGATAATTAATACTGATGCATTAATTAAAAGCACCATTTTACTGTTGTAGTTGGTTGGTATTTTCTTAATGACTGCAAATGATTATTTTTATTATGGAGTTATCAGTCGATTATTTTCTCCATTAGTCAATTAATGTGTGTGTGGTTTGTACAAATTCTGAAATAACCTCGACAGTTACCCACAGCCCAAAGTGACACCCTCACAATGTTTTGTTGGACCGATAATTTGAGCCCACATCAATGCTAACAGCTTAAACCAGGTAATTCTAGTAACTGTTGAGACATTGTTCAGCAATATTTGTGGCAAAAAAAAAAACAAATAGAAAACTTTAAGCCAAAACATGATCTTCTCTAAACTTGGCAGTAGTGGTTAATGAGAATCCAAAATAATAAATAAATAAAGCAAGTGGTTTTCTAAACCTAACCAGATGTTAACCATAGAAACGTTTGCAAAATTGAACAGCATTAATTCAGTTTATTGTCTGAACTGATAACCTTTTCCACCACCAGACAGCCTCAGTAACCGCCGCTGCAACCCTCCTGGCCCACTTTACTTTCATCTGTTACTAATTTAGATACTTTAAAGGAGACAAAATGTAATTTAAAGGTAATTCATTATCATTCACATCAATAGTCGGGACATGTCTGTGCAGAGAGAAAATTGTTCCCTGAGTTTGCAGCTGTCAAACACAAAGAGCAGCAGGAAGCAGCAGGTACACTCATGTTTGTGTTTTGGTGCCTTTGAGTGACGGGGAAATTGCTAGAGGGTCACATTTCAAAACGTACCATCACACCCCTCAACATTTGATCTTCTTAGTGTATGTGAGTGTGTGTGTGTTTGTGTGTGTACGTGTCCTAGCCTGAAGACAGGAAGGCATTAAGAGGAGTTTTTTGATCCCAGGGTTTTTTTTCACCTTGCAGATTTGTTTGTTCAGGACGCACACACAGATGGTAGATAGAGGCTGAGGTTGGGTCGTACCATCGCAGTTACAATGACGTTATTGTATAAAAGCCATGTTGTCCTAATACAATAGAGATGAACAACAAACTTTGGAGCTTAAAAATGTGTCGCCAAAGCCTCTTAAGCAGTAAAAAAGATGAGCGTGGGAGCCAAAGTCTGACTGTCTGTGTGACTGAGGCAGTCAGGGCACGGAGATTGATGGATTCTCAACGAAACGCCACAGATGTTGCGCTGCAGTTTTTCCATGAGCAAGATTTGCGGTGTGTGTGTGTGAAACAGAATTTGTCCCAGATTTTCTCTCTTCTTCTTCCTCCCTCTTCACTCTCCTCTCTTCTCTGTGGGCTGGATGAAGGGGACTTTGATGTGGCACTCTCTCAGTGTTGTGACCACAGGCCCAAGAGGAACCAGATGCTCTTTGGACTGGCTTGTGGTGCAGAGGCATATATATACATATAAATATATATATAAATAAAGAAGAGGGAGAGAAGAAGATGGGTGCAGGGCTACAGGGGGGCTGCTTCCACGCTAGCTGAGTTTACTGTAAAGTTTTCCGCATCAAAGCAGACAGAAGAGGATGTCCCAAAGGGATAACAGTCTACAGAAAACACCAGAGATGAACATGAATGCACAGAGATGAGCTCAGAATGTTCTCTCAATTATCATTTGTGTGGACAAACAAAACTGCAGCTATTATTTAGAGGTTTTCATAGCAGGAAAACATCAAGTCATCAGCATACATGGGTGTTATATTTGGATTCAAGCCCCGAAGAAAGGCACCAGGCTGAGAGCATAGTGGTCAAAGTTAAAAACTGTTTGTCATGTAATTCACTCTGATCCAGAGAAACCATCACACAAAAAAGACTGTTTAAAAGAAAAAGATAAAAGCGATCACCAGAGGGAAAATCTTGCAGAGTAAAAGGAGACTAGTGACTGAATTACACAAACATTACATTATTTCTTTGTATTAATAAAACATGGCGAGACATCATATGAGCATGTTGCAAAACCAACCAAAAAACATGCAAACCTCACTAAACTGTTTGTCATACACAGGTCAATGAGTTTTTAACTGCTAATATTTTTAGACTAACATACGACAGGCAATACTTTTCTTTTTTTGAAAAAGCCTCCAAATCAAAACTTTGACACTCACACAACAAAAAAACTGAACAATTTAGCAGCTGTCTGTTATGTTCTTTGGTTTGTTGGCGCTGCTGCAAGCTAATGCTACAAGCTAACAAGGAAGTTGCATCTAGCTTGTGACACCTTCCAGTCAGCTCGCTTATTGGCCGTCAGCTCAAAATACACAGCTGTTCCTTTACACTACTGGATTTTAAATGATACCAAACATGTTTCATATTTAGGACTCGGAAAAAAGGAGACTTCAATCCAGTCAACATCAAGATCACGTATGCTAACCCCATTACACCAAGTTACAAGTTCTTTTGGGCCAATAATCTGTTCTGATAAACCGTAAACGCCCCCATAGTTGTTGGGATTATCGAATCTGATCCAAAATCTGCCTATCTTCTAGAGTAGTGCCACCTTTAGCCAAACTCATATAGCGTCGCAACATCACTATATAACAGCAAGAAGCTTTAGCGGCTAGTTACAGCAAAAAGAAACAAAGATTCGTGGATTAGGCGAAAACTGCAGACATTGTTTAACTTCAATCCAACATGTCTGCGGCTACAGTTCAAACATGTAATTTTCGATGGTTGTTTGAATGTGTCAAATAGTGAAACAGGACAGAAACAGACTGTAAGGGAAATGCTTCTCGCCACAATGTTCAGGCAGAGTTTCAGATTCGGATCGTGCCAAAACAATAACTAAAACTATAGGAGCGTTTACTGCTGCGGATATGTGAACATACTTGTACCATACTGTACCGTTACACCCTACTATTTACTAAAAGTTTATTGCATCTATTACCATCGGTGGACAACATGACTTATGGACTTAACATTAGTGTTTTTTTGTCTTTCTTTTTTTCAAAGAAATGTCTGGATATTGACGGAGGATTAAACATCAATGAAAAGCAGACGCTATCTCTCACCAGAAAAACATGTAAAGTCAGATTGAAGTCATGTGTCTGATTCTCACAGACTAACAGACAGAAGATTTTTTTTTTTTTTTTATTGAGGAAAACTGTTTCTGTTTAATATTCTGGATTGACATTTCACGAGGAGAGTAATATCCAGATCCTGACAAAAAGCCAGCTCAGAATCACAAGAGTGAAACATTTTTCTGAAACATTTAAGCTAAAGTTGAGGGTAATTCCTGATTAAGTGTTTTATTTAACGTTCTTCCTACTGGCCTTTTTTGTGGTCTTCTACTTGAAATAGCTGCTTCCTACATTTCCCAGAATGACTTGTGACAACACCCAAAGAACATGTCTGAACTTGCTCCTTTCGGCTGTGGGTTTTCTTTGTAGGTGGAGGAAGTGATGATGGCTGCGAAGGCAAGACAGCAAGAAGTTATTCTGGTCCCAAACAGAGAAAAAAGCATTGTGGCTGTTACACAAGATGCAGCATGTTTTGTTGTTTGTTGTTGTTGTACAACACAGCACAGACTTGTAACTTATTATGACCACAAGCCATAAAAGAACTGGTCTCTTTGCTTCTTATGCGGTAAATTTTTTTTTGGAGGAGATGAACCTTAAAGTTCATGTTAATCAAATAAAAATGAGATGAATTTAATTTATAGATTACGTCCTTTTGGATCCATTTTGTAAACTTAAGTGTTCATGTGGTTACGTAAGCTTGAGTCATCCATTTTCAACTGATTTTATCATGAAATCCACCCAATAGATCAATAAATTCTCAACTTTTGGCAGCACTGAGCTAAGATTCATTAGTTAGCTAACAACAGCATGGTGCATCTGTGTGTCTTTGAGGTTAGCCACCTTAAATTTTTCTTCCATTTCACCATCATACTTTGGTTTCTGCCCCGTTGGCTAGAATTTATTTACTTTGAGGAAAGTGGTATTGGTGACAGACCCTCAAATATCCACAGCACATCTCCAATGATTGTTAAAAAATGTTTTTCCAGGTTGACTTCTCCATCAAGGACAACTTCGGCAGGCTGAGAATGTGCTGACACAGCGGGTTTGTTCCCCGGGTCCCGTGTTTGAAGGACAGTCTGTCTGACCACAAGGCCACCAACAACCACACCAGCATCGGCGGGACGACAGAAGACGAGCTGAATCAAATCCGTCTCCCCCACGACTCTCCATAACCGCTCGTACTGTACCATTACACAAACCTCATAATAGTTTTGATTTATGACCCTCATGTGACACTGTAGATTTTGGCAGGAAGCCTACGCGGCGCCATCTTCGGCTTCAACCACAAAAAACGTAAAGGCGTATATTAAGAACTTCCTCGGGTTGCCGGTCACCGGGGACGTTAATGTAGCTGAGGAGACATGAAAAGCAACGAAAGCCACAGACAGTGAGATTAATATGACCTCTTCAAAATGACGCTCTCATATCTCTGACGGCTTGGAGGGGAAGGAAGGATTATTGCAAAAACAAAGTCAGTCTTTCCACCATCTTTCTCCGCCTTCTTCATTTGCTTTCTCTCTGTTTCTCTTTTTGAGGCAAGCATGACGTGAAGAGTTTATCTTAAAATGTCAAATCACTTTTTGTGCAGTAAACCAAATCAGGGCAATACAATGGCATGGTAACAGATGCTGGATGCTGTGTACAATGGAGCGATCCGACTGTTTTGATTGGAGGGCAATTGAGCCCAGCGAAGAATAAACAGAATTGAACTAAGAGTTGATTTTGTTTATTAAAGATGAAGACAAATACAGAGAGCAGTTGTGTGAGTGACAAGTGTTTAAGTCTGCTGCCGGGGAAATTTCAAGAGGTTTTTAAATGGACTGCAGGATCAAAATCACTTTAATCGTCAAATGCAATAAACAAATCAGAGTTTTCTTGTTGACACTGGTGCAGGGGCGTATTGACAGCTTAGAAATTTACAATAAAACCTGACTTACTGGTACAGAGACCACATGGCAGCACACGAAGTCCAACTGAAAAGACGTTGAGGAGAGGGAGAAGGGAATGACATGCAACAAATGACCCTGACCAAAACCAAACTGCGGGTGGAACGATGTAATGCGAATACTACAGGGCTACCAAGAATTTTTTTTCTGGATATACTGCCACTAAAGTTATTTCTCTCTTAAAAAATTAGACATTTTTTACGAAATTTGAACTGAATTTTTACATTTGTGCCAAAACATTCAAGGGGACTTTAAAAAAATGCAAGAAAAAATGAAACATTGCAGCTTCAAATCTAAAAATGAGTTTTCTTTTATATTTTTGTGAGCCTGTTAGCTTTAACTTACAGTGGTTGTGCTAATGCAGTCCAGAGAAGCTGGGTTTTCGCCTCAAATCACCAACAATTTGTTAGCGAGTTAGTCAACTTTCATGTTCAAACTAGCCACACAACTGTCATGTTCATGATAATGAAAGATCGAGTCATGTTTATTTTGAGTTTCATTACAGAGTTTTTTGGCTCTTAAACTTCATCAGATAAACTAATATGGCTCTATCATAAGTGGCTCCATGAATCTTTGTGCCACCAAACCTACAAGATTTAAGAGTTTTAAAATGCATTTTTTTTCCAGTGAGCATCGGCCCAGACGAAAGCCGTTGACAGAAGGACTCTAAAACTATGCCTGTGGTTTGTTTTATGTGGAAAAGTGATGCCAATTTAAGGATCCTCTTCAAATTTCCAACTTGGAGATCAAAGGGTCTGGGCTAATCTTTTTGACTGGGCCCTGCTGTCTCCACGACAACAAGATCACAGACAGGAAGCCCGTCCTTCCTTCATGGGCGCTTGTCATCGACAATGCAACCGCTCAGCAGTGTCTGACTCTCCCATAAGTCGCTGTGTATGTGCATGCTCGCCTGTTTGCATTTTGTGTGTGTAATTCAGCTCCATAAGGAACAAAACACATCTCATTTTTTGTGTTTGTGTCTTTGTGCATGTTTGAAGAAATTTTTCTGAGCGTTAAACTCTCTGCTACCTCTGTTTTATCCTCAGGTGTGTGTGTGTGATGTGTGATGTGAGTGAGTTGAATTCTGGTTCAGTGATGCAGAAAACATCCTTAAATGCTGTGTTCTTAGGTCACAATGGGGCCCCCTGTGTTTCCCAAACACATAATTAGAAACTAAGACTGAGGTTTTTTTTTTTTTTGACTCATCGGTGGGATGAAACACCGCAACATTATGTTCACATCGTCCTGAAAACAAGCTTTTTCTATGATGGGATTCTTGCATAAAACTTTCTACCGACTATTTTCAATAGATTCTCTTTGTGAGTTTATTTAAATCGTAAAACAAAAATCCAAAGGGTTGAATCTGCTTCAAACAAAGTAATTCATGCAAAGTGTGGTCTGACTTCATTTAACAGCGAAAGCATTTAAACCGTTTTGAATGGTAACACTTAAAGGCCAAAACTTACTTTCATCAGAAGCCAGACTTCAGATAAACCTCATTCAAGATCCTATTTACATGTGTAAAAACACAAATTTACATAAGTAGAATGCCATATGTCTTGCCCATATACACATATACATATATTTATATTTAAGGACAATATTCTTTTAAAGAAATACATATTTTTTTCCCTTTATTCTCTATTTGTATTAACATCATGGCTCTACAAAAGAGGTGAGTCTGTGAGTGAAACAAGCAGTCACAGTCAGCTCAAACATGTTAAAATATAATATAATATAAGTAGTAATAAGAGTGTTAGCTCATTTTATGAATTTCGACAAAGTTGTTAAGACAGAAAGTATGAGTGCTGGTGCTCTTGTAAATGTTTTATGAGAGCTGTTTCTCTTTTTTTAAAACAAATAAATTGTTGTTTAACTTTGTCTTAAATTACAAAGGTTTCACCTTGTAATAAAAACTGCTGTAAAACTACCAGGACAAAGATAATGGATGCCCCTTTGTGTTGAATATTGATGGGGAAACCCAAGTAACATGTTACGTGTTTTTTAGAGATAAGATAGATGAATGAAAAGTTCAATGATAAATTGTTTTAGCCTTGATGTGACGTCAGGATTTTGGCTCGTTATAGTTCAGAGCGAAACACGGTGAATCGCAAAAATGCTGATTATTGCACACACTTTCAGACAAGTTCTCCCCAAAAACATTTACAGTTGATGAGTTGAACGCAGAGGGAGTGATGAAAGTAGATGTGTGAGTAGTAAAAAAACAGAAACTTAAGTTAAAACTCTTCCTCACTTTCACAGAAACATCTAATTGCTGCAAAGTATTGGTGTAGAAGACAATCCTCTAATTCTGATCTCAGAAAGATTGGAGAAGAGAGTTATAGACCCTCATAAACGAACGGACAAGCAGTTAATTTGAGACATGCTAACACTATAAAGAAGAGACTAATTTTTTCTTAAAACAATAAAACAGATGCCATTTGCTAAGAGAGTTATTAGCAACTGCAATCAATCATCTTATCTGTACAAGTTTTAAAGAGATGTCTGACAGATTCATAGTACTTGTGCAATAGGCGGAGCTAATGTACGAGTTAGTTTAATCTGTGAGTAGGTTTGTTTTTTTTTTTTTTACAGTATTTTGTCTCAGCAGTGTGACTGCTATCTTAGGTCAGCGTGTAAACACTGTCCAGAGAAACATAAATTGTGACTTTGTTGTAGAGAGACTGTTACTTTGGACGATAACAA
>JAPZDY010000004.1:18664004-18683147 GCA_029783645.1 Ctenochaetus hawaiiensis | reverse complement strand
TTATTTGTACCTCTGCAGACTCATAGGTGATGGTTTTTGTCTCTGTGTGGATCACAGGCGTCTCTTTGGTACTCGCCTCAGTGGCTTCAACACTCTAACAGACAAAAGGGCAAAAGATAAGGTAAAAATAAGAACATGCAGAGGGAGAACAGCAGCACTTAAACGATCTGTGCTCTAGTTGAATTTACTGCTAAGTCTGAAGTAAACTGCTGTGAGTGTTCACTGTTAACTGTGCGTCCTGCTCTTAAATTAGCTCCACATTGATCAAATTGACACAAATAAATGCCGCATGCTAATAAACTAAACTAAGGCTGTCTTTGAGGAACATAAATCTCTTAACGAGCATGCAGTCATGCATTAGAGCCCCTGATCCGGTGAAGGAGAGGAAACTCGAGAATGCAAATCATGAGGTTTCAATCAAGTGTGTGCGCCACATCACATTAAAAAAACAAAACAAATTAAAAAAAAAACATCTCCCTGATCTGCCCAGCAACAAACTGTGAAGTTAGAAAGTTGCGACGCATGTCCATGCTTTTGGTCGTGTTTTGCTCTCGATTTATTAGTGGCAGATTGTGACGGCAGGAGGGGAGAGTGGTGGTGAGGTTACAGGGCCGAGGCCGCCAGAGCTTGATGCAGGGTTACCTCCGACTGAGGAGGTGGGCAGGTGAGCGGGACGTCTGAGGTAAGAGGTTCAGTGAGGGTCACCTCATGTGGGCTGGACTTCTGGTCTTCTTGTTCCTCTATTTCTTCTTCCTCCGATACTTCTTTCACTTCTTCTGATGTCGTAACATCTCCTCTCACTGCCGACGCCTTTTTGCCAACATCGTCTTCTGCCAGTTTCGGTTCTTCCTCGTCACACGCCTCTTCCACTTCTTCCTTTTTTCCATGTGTCTCTTCCTCCTCTGTTCTCTCCATTTCATCTTCTGAGCTATCCGTCTGTACGTAGTAGAACTTCTCTTTTCCAAAGGGCAAAGGTTTCAAGATGTCTGGAAAACCCTTCGGTACTTCATCCTCTACTGGCAAACATTCATCTATGTCTTCATCCACCTCCTCAATACCATCTTCTACATCCGCTGGAAGCTCTTGTTCCTCGAAATACTGCACTTCGCTGGAGAACTGGACTCGCTTGCCATCTACTTCTGTGTGCTTTCTTTCCCCCGTGTTTTTAAAACCTGCCAATTCCTCCTCAAAAGCCTCCAAACAGCCCTCTGCTGCTTCCCTTTCTCTGTGCTCGTCCTCTCTTGAAGGCTGCTTCTCTTCCTTTTCACAATCTCTGATGTAAGCAGGAGCAACACTGAATCTGAAGCCACAATTTTCATCTTTTGACGTCAAACCCTCCCCCTCCTCATCCATTACTTTCTCATTTTCCCTCTCTGTCCCTAAGGTCGGCACTGCAGGCTCTGGCAAGGCACCACTATCAGACAGACTCTCATCTGAGCCTGAATTTGTAGTTACTGGCTGTTTTTCTGCAGATACAAACAGCTGAGGCTGTGAAGACGATGAACTGCCTAAAACACCACATTTTTCAGCTGATTCTTCTAAACTATTGCCACTGATATCCTCTTGTAACACAGCTACATGATCTATCTCCCCCTCTGCAGACACTGTTTTGACTGTGAGCTCCGCTGCAGAGTGCACCGGCTCGGCCTGTGCAGCCTCTGCGGTCTGGATATTCACCGTTGGCCCTGTAGACTCGACCGGCGCTGCCTTAATCTCCGTGGCAACCACTGCTTTCTCCTCTGCTTCAGCTGATGTCTGCAAAAAAAAAACAAAAAAAACAACAACAAATGTGTAACATTAGATAATGCTTTTTGCTGCACCATGAAAGATCAAATCCACTCAGTACAGGGGAGTTTTATTTCACATCAGACAGAAAAAGATGGTTATGAGGGTTTTACAACTCCAACTCCAGGGCAGCTGTGTAAACTGAAAGTAAAAAAACAGATTGTAAACACGCTGTGTTTGCTGATAAAGGTTTTAGAAAGTGTTTCTGAGCTCAAGTAGTAAGGTGCTTTATACATCATGTGCTGCACAAAGTGTTAAAATGTCGCCCCATCCTTTCAACTGAGCCTTTTGAGGATTCCTCTTTCACAGCCAATCACAGCCTGACTTGTGTAAAATGTCTTGCTAGCATCAAATTTAGAATAGGCATTTATTTATTCAAAATAAAGTTCATGAGGCAAAATAATAAATGCATATTTGTTCTATTTTAAATTAGGTTTTTGTCTAAGAGAAGTTTTAGCAAATAATCACATTTTTCTTCATTTTTGATTTACACAGCACTACAACTTTTGTTTTGGAATTGGATTTGTGCACGTATTTCAAGACAATTAAGCTTTTAGTTACACCCAAACTATCACAACATTGCTTTTTTTTTTAAACATCTGCATGGTCCAGAGAGGAGTGGTCACCTTTTGAGAGGAGGGAACCCATCTCAGCGTGGACTGATGGGACAGAAGGATGGACGGACACAAGGACAGAGAGAAAGGAAAAACAGTCAAGAGTCACAGTGAACACAAGACAAAGAGCAAAAGGAGAGAGGGAGGAAGAAATAAAATAAAAAAAAAGGTCTGAAAGTAAATATTATATGGATTGTATGGAATACCATTAATAAGCTCATCCAATCCGCTGAGCCTAATGCCAAGTTGAACAAATCCTAAAGCCTCAAATGAAAAATCCTTTTTGGAAACGCTGAATCCGCCAGTAGCAAATTTCCACTAATCTGCTTTTGAAAACCCGTTCCTTAAGAACAGTAAAAATCTCTCTTTTTTTTTTTTTTTGGTAAAACCCATACAATTGTTTTCCTGACTCGTTACGGAGGCAGCGGGGGGATTTGGGAGGATGAGGTGGGGAAAAGCTGCAGCGGCGGCACCGAGCCAGGGCTGTGATGTCACCGCTTCCAGGGAACTGATAACAGAGCCGAAAAATAAAAAGGAACGGTGCAGCTGAGCAAAACACTTGGAAAAAAAAAAACCCATAACAAAACAAACAAAGAACCAGTCAGAGTCCCCGTTTTCTTTCCTTATCAGCTGTGGGAGCCAGCTGCTAAGGCAAGACGAGCTGTTTCTGCTGTCAACAAACTCAAACAAAACACAAAACAGTTGTATCAGAAAAAGAAGCGGCGGGCTCGAGTTGCAACAGAAACCGGCGGAGTGTGAGAGTAAAACGCCGTGTGTTAAGGGACTGTTAGCCATGCACAGCGCTCGGTTACACTGTTGTTAGACTGGTTTTGGCTGCTGCTGCTGCTGAAGGGAAGGCAATGGAAGGGGTTTGGCTGAGGGTGGTGGAGAGATGGAGGGGAAGCAGCCAAAACCGAGTTGTTGCTTTTTGTTTTTCATACAGTACCACTGCCAGAGATGTAGTCGAAGATTCAGAAACTGTGATGGGAGACTGGATGGACTTTGACTGCTCCTCTGTGAAGGTGAAGATGTCAGCTTTCTGCTGCAGAGCGTCAGAAGTCTTCATCTCTTTTTCTTCTTTTATCAACACACTGATGATCTCTGAAGCCTCGGTCTTCACCTCCTCAGAAATCCATGATGCCATGGCCTTTTTTGGAGAGTCAATACTTTTAATTTGAGTTATATCATCAGTTTTTATCTCCATCTTCGGACTCGGTGTCTTGAATACTGTGGTTTTTGCTTCAATGACGGCAGAAGTGTCTTCTTCTATTGTGTCTTTCTCTTTAGAGGCAGACATTTCTATCTCCTCATCTTCGGCCTCTCTAGGGATTGCAGGCTCCTCTTTCTCACCCACAGCGCTCCTCTGTTTGCCCTCGTCTTTATCTTCAGCTTCTTTCAAGATGATGAGCATCCCTTTCTTGTCACTGATGGCCTGAGACACTTCCTGTCTGACAGCTCCGGGGCTGACCTTCAACATCGAACGCTCCGACACCTCGTCCTGGGAGTCCGGGGTTTTCTCCTCCACCTCCCTGAGGGTCCCGTCCATGAAGACGTCATCGTCCATGGTGGTCGAGAGACTAATCCCGTGTGGACCAGAGGAGGTGGCCAAATCTGTTCCAATGCTATCCACCACGTATTTCACCAGATACGCTGCTGCTGCCTGGGGAGACACTTGGCTTATTGGAAATGGATCGTTCAGATTAATAGACAGAGGGCAACACAGGGCCAAGATGCTGAGAACGAGCTCAAGAGACTTCTTCTACAGAAATGACACACAGACTGAAGCTCCGTCAGTACTTGAACAAAGATGCACAGTTTTTAATCGAGTTTCTCTGCACAGATATGGCTGTATTATCTCATATAGATCTATAAATGTAAAGAGTAATGCTTAAATTTTCCCTCAACGCTGGGTTAGTTCTTTTTTTATTCTTACTGTTCATCTCATGCATTTTTTGTAACCTTATTCTTTGTACCAATTTCAAGTCTTTATTAAAGTAATTTCTTCTTGGGTACAATAAAGTAAAATTTGATTATGTTTTTAAAGTTCAGTTCACATCTTAGAGATGGAGATAAAGTGGAGAAACTGTACAAGTGTCCAGATACGTCTGGAGCTACGCGGAAACACAGGAAAGACACAACACCACCACCAGAAAATGCAGGAGTTTTTAGGTGTGAATAACAGAGTGGAAGCAGTTTACCTCAGTGGCTTTATGCTCCTCTTTAGTTTCTTCTCCTGCAGGCTGTTTGTCTTCAGTCTAAAAGAGAAAGGAAAAGTGTTAATAAACAGGTCAGACAGATGGGAACGGCCACAAGACAAGACATGTTCAACGTGACTGTTCAGCATGGACACGATCCAGATCCCAAAGCTTTTCCAGAGTTTCAGCTCATTTTTATTTCAGTCAGACAGACAGGTTTGATGTCAGCGATCAGTCTTCAGAGACTTCAATTAGTTCTGCTCATTTGTCCTGAGTGAGTTCATCAGATTGTTACACAAGAAACGCTGATAAAACTGCTCCGAACTCACACACTTAATATCACACGGCACAACAATCACATTACTGATTAATGACTGCACCATCCATTAAGAAACTAATTAATATGTTAATCAGCAGCTGACGAGACATAGTGAAGACATAAGGTGATAATTAATTGTGCACTAACTCCGGATGACTCTGCAGATTAATTTACTGCGCCCATCTTCTAATTTAATATGCACTAGAGTCATTTGGAATATAAAATATACGGCGCCAGGCTCATTTTGATGGAGAAAATATGGCTCCAGCCCCATTATGAATATTGAATTTACTGCACCGGGACTCATAATGCAAACACTTTTGAGGTTAATGTTTCTGTTTATGCCTAAATCTCCTCGGTGATGTCATGCTTCACACACACATGCCGTCATTTAGTCTTGCTGTGGACTGAAGCTTACATCCTGCAGCTCCAGCGGCTCTATCATCGGCGCCTCATCCGCTCTGGGCGAGCGCGCCGGAGATGAGGAGAGTCTCTTTTCCCATTCGGTCAGGCCCGGCGTGCTGTCGCCCGTCTCCAGGAAGGAGCGCTTCAGTTCGCTGATGTTCGTCTGGTGCTTGACCATCTCTGCCGGAGGCGAGGTGTCCTGCAGTGGCCGGTCAACCATGACACAAGGAGATGAGGCCAGGAGCAACGCGGAGGGAACGACGGCCATGCTTAATGTACGCGACGGTAGCTCACCACCAAAATACCAAAAAAAACCCCACCCCACATAAAATGCAGTTCTGAAATAGTCATCCATCACAGAGCTATTTAAACTGCATTATGTGCTTCATTCCTTACATTCACTGTTCACAGGTCTGTTCAGGAGGCAGTGCAGGCTACCTGTGCAACAGCTCGCAACCAACAGCAACAAAATGGCAAAAAAGTCCACCGACATGACGGCTTTAACTCAAAGGTTTAGCAGCTTTTGATTAAATGCTAAGGAAGCATTTAGAAGCAGCTTAATTTCATGAAAAATAAATGACTTCATGCAGAGATTCACAGATTTAGTTTTATAGGTTTAGTTGAGCACAACACTCCGAAATCTCGTTAGGAGTTAAGACCTCTGCAAACACTGACTTAATTCAGTTTAATTTCTGTTTTGCTTTATTTTTTTTTCACAAATTTATTTGGATGCTCACAGCAAGAAATCTGTTAGATAAAAATGTAATTAATACAGAAAACAGTATCAAATACTGGCAGAGCAGCTGGTAAATTCAATATATCTGATATCAGTTAGGATTCTTCATACCAAAAGCAACTGCATGCACATTTCAGTCATGCATTGTTTTTCTTACCAACCTCTAGCATCAGATTACTATGCTTGATAAAAACGTTTTCCCCTTTTACTCGTCTTATGAAACTATACTGCAAAGACAAAAGAGGGGAAAGGAATTGACATCTAAGGAGCTGTGCCGTTTTTAAACGTAGCTACTGATGATAAAAAACCTTGAAAACTGTGAAATCTGACTTCAGGGTTCATCAACAGGAAAACAAAAGTGAACACGACTCCACCGTTTACAAAGAGAAGCACTTAGGAAAAAAAAAAAAAAGCAGCGGCAGCTTTGCACCAGCAGTCTGTGAGGTGAAATCAGGCGAGAGTGAAAGGTCAGTCTGGTGTGTGGTGTGATGGTTAGTGGCGTGTCAACAGGAGCAGGAGCAGCCAAGCCAAAGCGAAGAGATGGCACAAAGTGACTGATGGGGGATGTTTGAGTGGCTCAGTGCATCGGGTGGTGGTGGAGGTGGTGGTGGTGGAGGTGTGATGCACTGAGCAGGGCCATGTAGCGAGCCCAGTGTACCTGAGTCCGCATCTCAGAGTCCTCATCTGCCTCCGACTGGCGGCGAGCAAAGAGGAGAAAAGAGTGAGATTAGGAGGAAAAAAAGGGTTTTATTTAAGTTGAGAGAGAAGAATCAGGTGAAGGGAAACTTGTGTGAGCGACAAGGAGCAGCAGGCAAAGAAAAGAGAGAAGATAAAGATGGTGTGCGATTAGAAAAAGTAAAGAAATTTTGCATTCACTAACCCCCCCCCCCTTCCCGAACAGCAATCGTCCAATCGAAGCCTTAGCAACTGTAACTAGGCACAGCTGGCCAATCAAGCTTTGAATTTCTCCACATGTGAAAGTGAACAGTCAGCTGTTTGTCTGCTGCAGCTGTTAGCATTAACAGTTTATCAGCCAACCAACTACAGTTAAATGCCACTTCCAGTTTAAATTAGTCCTGACTAATGTTAGCAGTTTTATTTTTATTCTGTTGATAAGTGGAGTTCAAACTCCAGCAACCTCAACCAATGTCACATTTGCTGAACAGTCCCCATCACAAAGGTCTTTAGCCCTGACACTATTAAAGAGTAAAAACAAAGAGTTTAAAAAAAAATAAACTAAAAAAAAAAGTACACAAGCTAAGCAGATAAATGAGGTTGTGTCTTAATAAAATAGTGTGGTTTTACATTTTCCCTTTCAATAATAATAATAATAATACAAAATTCAAGACTTCCTGGGACATTTAGTCTCAGTCTTTAAGCATCGTATCATGACATGATTTACTTCACATTCAACCTCCTTTCACAAGATTTTCATGAGAAAATAGAAGGTTGCCTGCTGGAAATAAAGCGTGATTTGATCTCTTTGTCTGAAATCAGGAGCCTTTTGTACGTTACAGCAGCAAATCTATCACCATTATTACTGTAAACATCACTGTGTGCTGTGTGAGAACAAAAAGCTTGATGTGCAAAGTGACGTAAACTAAGGTGTAGAGGTTCAGTGAGAGAAAGAAACAAACCATTTTCAAAATCCTATTTGTAGGAACACTATGTTCATACTACGTGTTTAGATAAAGGCAGTAATTTATTTTATTATTCAGAGAGCTGAATGAAAGAAATGCTACATGACAGATTGCTCTGAATTACCACAACCCAGAAGAGACTCCATGAATCCAGCTCTCTATCAAAATGTAGCCAGTGGAAAAGACATATTAATAAAACAAAAAAGAAAGAAGTAAATGGGAATAAAAGAGTGTAACGCATGCATCACATGCAGGACTTCAAGAGCAGAACATCTCTTAAATGTTTTAATGGATGTTACAACCATGATTCATTATTTCTCTGCTGCATCTTCAACTTTCTTCATACTGTAAATATGACGACGTTTCTGAGGATGTACAAACCTCTGTGGCGGTCATCTCTCCATCAAAGGCAAAGTCAGTTTGTTCGCTGTCAGTCTGCTTTCACAAACAGACCAAAGATGTTCCGAGTGGCAAGCAAGAAAACGACAAGAACCCAACTTGTAAACCCTTGAAAATGCATTCATCGCCAACAGAGATTCTTCATAACCACAAATGGGACGAATGAAAATGCACTGGTTGTTTCTGTAAGCTACACGTTATCAGACAACACTGCAGGAAAGGTCAGAGGGAAAACAACAAAAGAGCAAAAGAAAAAAAGAAAATAGGCAAATGAAAAGTAAGCAAGCAAAACAGACTCAGAGGAAGTTTAAACCTTCGGTCGGTCACTTTGACATTTTCAAGACTAAATTTTCTTTTGATTTGGAGCAGGGAAAAAAAACCCCTGGTGTATATTCATTTAAAATTCACAACAGGTGAGTTAAATATTTGCTGTGCCGTAGCTGGTCAAACATAAATCACTTGATAACAAAGCTCTGATTTGATCATTTAGTTGCCTAACAGTAACCTGACTTTCAGGCCCTCCCCCCTCCTCTCCATGCATGTTGACCCGAGGTTTGATCTGGATGCATTTAAACGTCGCAGTCTCTCTGCATTACTTTACACTGATCATTTGTCATTCAAAACGGTGTTGCTTTAGGGGGTGGAATCACACTTTCACGCTCTTCAGTAAGCTGCTTTTAGCCATTTTCAGCAGAAGTTAATTTAAATTATTCATTTTAATTTGTGCTGCTTTGCTTGACTCGAATTGAAATGCAGAGAGACTGAGTGCAATGATAAGTATGAGGGTGTTTCCATGCACCTGGTGCTGATTTGGTTGCAGTCACTTTCTACTCTGTAAATCCATGAATGTGGATGATAACACCGAGATGGGTTAGGCACAAAGTTATGTTTAAAAAATATGAGGTTTGGTGAAGGATTAGTGACTAAATGAAGATAGGTGGCTTCTTCGAATTCTCATTATCTCTAATAAACACGCTCAGTCAAACATGAAATTATATTCAAAATGTGTTTTTCTACACCGCTGCATGACGGGGATACAATTCATTTGTTTTGTTTTCTATGATGCTGTATGAAGCTTATGCAAAAGTAAATGTACCAAAAAGGAGTCAAATTCCAGGTCAAAGGCAGTGAAAATCTTAAATTGTGCTTAGAATTTGTGTCTAACCCTCTCATGAAGGTGGAGTAAATACAAGCCATTAAATTATGAAATGGTGAGACTTGCAGGTTCATCTCTGTGTAGTCGTGATGATGATGATGATGAGGATGAAGTCTACAGGATGAGAGTGACACCGGGCAGAGATGAGGTTCTGAAAGTAGGAGAACTGACAGACACTGGGACACACACAGTCTCCAGGTCGGCTCTGAACTGGTCGAACAGCAGAGCGAGATACAGGACAGGATAAAAGGGTTAACCGTCATAATGGACTGTTACTCTAAAGCCACAGGCGGCTACTGGAACATACAGGCGTTACGCACACACACACACCTCCTCTTCCTCTGAACTGTCATGGTCATGGTAGCCCTGGGCTATGGAGGCGGTCAGGGAGGCTGCCTTGGGCTCCAGGTAGCAGAGGCAGAGAGCCAGGGGGAAGGAGAGGGTGAGGGCGTAAGGGACGGAGAAGGAGGTGGAGAGCAGGAAGAAGAAGATGAAGAGGAAGCAGGGGATGAGTGACGGTGACTTAATGGGCAGGAAGTTCTGCGCGCACTCAGGGAGGAAGCGCATCTCGGACAGATCGGGGAAAGTGATGTAGCCGTCGTCGTCCAGGAAGGAGGACAGGTCGGGCAGGTGCAGGGAGAAGGAGAAGAGCGTGCCGCCGCGGCTCTTGCCCTGCTCCAGCCTCTGCTTGCGGGCCGAGAGCAGCAGCGCCTGCTCGTCCAGCAGGGCGGCCTTGCGGTCGGCGAGGGCTTGCCGGCGGCGGCACCCAGCGCTGCTCTTGGCTGGACTGACTGAAGAGGCCCGTTTACGCGCGTTCTCCCTGCGCCTCCGCCTCACTTTGGTTGATGAAACTGGGGATGAGGGGAGTGAGAGCTCAGATCGGAGGGGGTCGGTCGTGAGTACACGAGGGGAGCACTGATGGAGGGAAAATGTCAACGATAAAAAGATGAGGTGTGTGTAAATGGAGAGGAGCGAAGGGGAGGAGGCGAATACGCATGAGCACACACGAGTGTAGTGTGGGGTCAAAGGAAGGACAAGAAAAGAAAAGCTAATTAGTAAAGCGCACACAAGATGAGAAGCACTCAGGCCTAGTCTACTGCAGTGAGTTAAGCTGAAAGCAACTGGGAGACTCTCGTCAGCCATTAAGAAGTCTATTAAGAAAGAAAAACAAAACTAAAATCTTAAAGAAAAGATTTAAAAAGACAAAGTTGCAACAGCTTCTAAGAAACATCCTTTGTTTCTCTGACAATCTGGTGGCATATTTGTATCTATTACCTCAAACAAAAACAACTCAAGCCTCTTAAATGTTCTTTTGTTTGTATAAACGCAGCTCTTCCTGCACTCAGACCGTTAAGACAGCGGTTTACCTTCGTGTCTTGTCTTAGTGGTGTCGTGGCAGCAGGTTCTTGTGTATTTGCAGCATCAGCCTGAGCGTCTTCCTGTTCCGCCTTCTCTTCCTCTGCCTTCTTCTCCGTCGTTACCGTGGTTATAATGTCTCCCTTGGTGATGACTTTGGTTGCTCCATCAGCGGCACTGTCCTTCATTAAAGTCTCATGGTTCTCCATAATAGGAGCTGGAAAACAGGAGACAAAGTTCTAGTCCACACATGCATGGAAATGCATCAAAATGTAGCTTTTTCTATGTGTTTTGATCTTTCGGCCGCAGACAAATGCAGTTTTAGGTCCCTGAAAACTGACTTTTTTTGAAAGCTGCAAAATATTCAGGACCTGTCTTTGCAGTGTTGACATGGAAAATGGATTTTTTGGCTTGTGATGACAGATTTTATGTGCTGTTATCTCCTTTGTAAACATGAGTATCTATGATGCTGGTGCTAACCTTGCTCACATGACTTCTTACATGTTTCACACAAAAATGCACAATAACTTTTCCACAATATTCAGGGACAAAGGTGTCTGAATGCTACAGAGGTAAAACAACACAGTCCCCGCCAATTCTTGACAAGAGCCAGTCGTACCTGTAGCTGCAGGTGACCTACCAGTAAAAGCTCGAGAATCATGGTTTTATTGCCACCTGTTGGAGTGGCATTCTCATGACAGCGCTTTGATTGTGTTTCAGCGTTTTCATTTAACAGAGATTTATTTAAAACAGCGCATGAGTGAACTGTTTATTTTTTAGAATGGTGGAAAGAAAAACTTTGACTTCTTACTGATACTCATTATGGATTTGTCACAACACTGAGAAAGTGCCAAGCATTTCAGCTTTGCAGATCTTCAGGTGTGAAATTAAAAGTGGAAAGTAAAAACGTCACGCTATCTTCTCACAAGATGTTTCTGTCATTTTTTTCTGACACAAAAAGCAGCAGTTGCATCTTTTAATGAGAAAAGTTTTCCCACAAGTCCAAAAGAGACACGCTGCAAAATCAAACAGACACATCCCAAATGAAATAAACGTACCGCCATCTAAAAATATGCTTAATTAAAATAAACTGAGTAAATGAACACAAGCATTTAATTTAGAACATCTCAACTTGGGTGGCAAGTCATTAATCAAAACCCTCATCGGTTCCTCACCTCCGTCTAAGCTGCGAGACATGTTGTAGCGTTTGCTGGAGGAGCGTTCGAAGAACGGGGCAGGTCTGATGATCTGAGAGCTGGCCCTGCGGGTCTGAGCCTGCGTTCTGCCGCTGTAGCGAAACTTGGAGCCGAGGCTCAGGAACTTCTTCGGTGGTGCCTCGGGGGATACGAGCCTGTCGCAAGATACAAGTGCTCACTTTAATCACACCAGATACAAAAACACTGATTCAAGTTGTGCAATTAAAACTCCTTCTCATTTGAATCGTCTCCAGAGGGCCTTCGGGTTTTGGCTCGCTACCTGAAAGAACCCAAGAGACCATTTTTTGCTTAAAGCAGCACAATGCAGCTTTTCATGTTGTCCAAATGGCAACAATTACTAATGATGATCCGAACACTGTTTCTATTTCAATACAAAGAAACATCTGTGGTAATTATTAGTGAACTCATGTTTATAAGGCTGCAAGACTGTGATCAATCAACAACAAGGAACTTCAAAGACTTGAGAAAATAAAGTAGCTCATCAAGGTGAGTAACTCTGGATCAAATACTCTCTCACTGACAAGATAGATAAATGTTTTTTTTTATTAATAACAAACCTACAGCAGCAACTTTAAAACTGTCTCCATCACAGTTAATGTCTTCAGTTTCTTACCTGAAGAAGGTGTGATGCTCCACACAGACCTTCCACAGTCTTTTGGCAGCGCGATGATTTGGAAGCTTGAAACCAATTGTGCTTTCAAACTGCTCAAACTGCAACACAGACAAAACACTGTGGTCAGATTTACTATAAAGGTCACTTTGATACTGTTTATTTATTCAATATGAACCCCTTTTTCTATTCATGTAAGTTTCTTATGTGTATTTCTAATATTTTACTAGTTGGCACATCTATAAATCCTTAACTGTTTCATTTAATCAGATCTGAATAGCTCCAAAACAGTGAAATTTAACTTAAGCAAAGTTAATTGAGTTTGTAGTTTAAGATGCATGCAATCAGTATTTTCTTTTTGAAATATCTGTAAAAAGAGGGATGTCAGTGTGGATCTGTTGGCTGCTGTTAAAGTAAGAAGACGTGTCTTCATCTTCAGAAAATTCTAAACTTGAGAAGCAGTTTTAAAGCTTGATACACCTGCAAAACTTTGCTGAAAAAAACAAAGCAAATATGACAGCTGCAGCACAGGGTGCACAAGTGTTTACATTACAGGAATCAGAGTGAAATACTGCCTCAATTCTGAACCAGCAGGTAAGAGCTGGACATCTCTAATAATAAATGTTAATTTTCAGTAAACTAAATGTTACTGTTCACACCTCGCCAGGCCGGATTTTGATGTAAAAGTTGTTCCTCTTGTAGGAGATCTTGAGGATTTTGGGCCAAGCAAACCTGTTGATCCGCAACCTGTCTCTGTAGATGAGCAGGCCGCTTGCACACACACCCAACATGATCTCCACGCCCTCAGAGTCCTGGGAAACAACACACACCAGGAAAATGACGCACAAAGAATAAAATAATGAGATTATTAAAACTCCTTCAGTTTGGTAACACAGGATCCCTTAACAATCTCAAAGAAGAAGCCACAGACCACCACAGTTGTTCTTCTTTCTGCGCTCTACACTACATGAACTGTGCAGGATATACAGGAGGTTCAGGAGCCAGTGCACAGCAGGGTAAAGTAGAATTAAACAGAGTCGAGTTTGTGGTAATGACAGGGCAAAGCAGGCGGGTTGAGAGTGAAATCAGGCATGTATGAAACTCTTATCTTCTCTACGCAGGCTATGGTGATGTTGAAAAAACACTCAAGGAGCACTGACTGGCAAAAAAAAGCAACAGTGAAGTCTTGGGAAAATGGTGGATGAAGCACAAAAATGATGCTCTTCACTGCACAAAGCATGAGATGAGCAGGTGAAACCAATGATGACGTTCTGAGAGGGAAATGCTGGTCCAAAGCAGGAACAATCAGTCTTAAGTAACAGTTGAAATGACAGATTTTGCACGTAATCATGCACAAGAAGAAGAAACTACGCAAACACACACTTTCAAACACACACACATACGCAGATAAGCACATGAGATGCAGCCTCTTACCTCTCCCTCAGCTGGAGCCAAGCATTCATAGAGATTCCCTACCAACTTTGCATTTAATGAGAGAGGAGAGAAGACATATTTTTTTTTCTTGTGTATCAAAACTGACTCACATATCCAACACGGAGCATCGACGTCTGCTCAGTTTGATCAACGGCTCTTCCTCATCTCTGTCATCTCCTCCATTCTGATCTAAATCTGCAATGGCAATATCCTCTCCATTGCTCACATCTAAACTCATTTTGACTTTCAAAGGGCTTTTGATAACGAATTCATACCAAGACTGATGACTGTAATTTTCCTTTATGACGACAGCGGTCTTGCCGCTATAATCCTGCTCTCTCTTTGCTGCCTGTGTTCTAAATGACGTGTTTGATCCCATCTGGCCACCAGATTAGAAGCGGCAAGGAAAAATCATTCAAGTCAAGCTGGGCTCCAGACCTTAACCATCCCTCCATCCCTCTATCCCTCCATCCCTTCAGCCCACAGAAACCACAGAGGCAGCGGTGACATAATGTCAGTCAATCAGTGAAAACAGTGGTTGCATGTTAAGCCGAGGCATTACTGAGGCAGCCGTGATGTTTGTGAAGCAGCGGTGTTTTGTGGAGGCAAGCGTCACTATCGACTGCGTGAGTGGGATGCAAAGGACTCATGTTGCATTAAAAGAATACAAAAAAATTACTTTTTTTACTGAAGCCATACATGACATTGTTGTACACTGATGCAATGAACAACTCTAAGTAACAGTATGAGCAGCTGTTTAGCTTAGCATAGCTTCAAGACTGGAAACAAGAGGAAACCGCTAGCCTGGCTCTGTTCACAGGCAAAAGATCTGATAGTAACACTGTTACTGTTCTGTTTTTATACATGACACATCCAGGCCTGATCCTCCTGACGTTGCCTGGAGTTGCCATTTCACACATGCATCACAACGAGGCAGGTGTCTGTTCTCACCTGCTGGAGATACTCGTTTTTGGCTTAGGCGAGTTGCAACACATAAAACCCACAACATCCTGCTTATAAACTCTCTAGTTTAAACCAAAGAGATACATATTTGTAGTCAGTGAGCTAGTTTTCCGACTTTGTTACCCTCCTACAGAGCCAGGCTAACTGTACAAGAGGTTTTTTAAATATAAATGCCTTTTCACCAGTTACTGGATGCTGTATACTGATACAGAGAGACCCCTATTTTGAAGTATATTATATAAAAAGGAGTTAAAAGCTTGTCGTGACTTGTTACCTTAGCATGGTGGAGGTCCACGCCGTACATGGACAGCTTCTTGGCATTTTCCAGGAAGTGAATCTCTGCATCGGCTGGTGTCATCCCCCTGATGCAAGAAAACAGAACAAAGCCAAGGTTATCAACAACAAGTTCACCTAAGAGAGATTTAATGGTTTCTGACCAGTGCAAATATGCAGCACTTGAGGCCAATAAGATCAAAAACAGGGATAATATGCAGTTTTATTGCATGAAAGATTTTATAAAAGGTAGTTTTAATGGCTGCTTTTAACAGAGTACCACAAGTGAATCCATTTTAAGCACAAACAGTCTTTAGAGGGACCCTAATCCTTGCACTGTCATTGCCCTTTTTCCATCCACTGGGCAAGACAGGACTGCATCAAATTACATAGAAATTGTAATACAGGCAGAATAAAGGGCTCAGACAAGGGACAGCCAGCTACATCCATTTACAGGAAAACACAAATCCAATGTCTGGAGACCTGCTGCCTTTCAGAGCAGATTATTATTATTCCAGGCTGTAAACATTCACTCATGTTGACTGAGGGGCTTAAAGTTGTCAGATTCAGGGCTTAAAGGCCCAAAATACCCAATTAATGTGATATTATGAGCAATAATTTTTCTGTCAACGTTAAAACTGTTTTGGCTGTTTCAGATGATAAAGTTACTTATCTCGTTTTCTCTTCTATCAAAGTTTTGCATCATTCAATTAAAAGTTTGATAATAGTTTTTGGGTTGTTTGCTTTGTTATCAGGCCACTGAAATCTGATCAAAACACACACACACACACACACACACACACACACACACACACACAGAGGCCTGTTAAGGAAAACAGCTGAAGCTTGAAGCTCTTTTTAACTTTCACATTCGATGTTGCTTTTTCACAGTCAATAGTATTTTATGCTACAGACAAATATTTAAAAGTTCAGATTAGAAGCTTGTACATCTATACGACAAAAACTACACCTGCAAAAATAAAACAGACCTTTTAAAAGTGTGTAGCTGTGTCAAAAATATATTTATTGAATTATTATTTTTTCATTTTAATTTCCAAACAGAAGAAATTTCTTTGCAGTTATCAACCTTTTTTAATTTCATGGAATCATTCAACTCTTCCCCTAATCAGCAAGTTGTCTATTTATGAAATACTTAAAAAAAAAAAGCTGCATCTTGATCCTTTTTTCTTCATTTTCCAAAAACTCAAATTGATGTTAATACTAACTTGTAGGTCTTGTGGAGCTCCATGACCTTCTCCTCCAGCTCTTTGGTCTGGTTGGGTGCGAAGCGCAGTTCGCTGATGTAGTCGCTGCCTAATTCCTCGGGGTCGTAGTCTCCCAGTTCAGACTGCACCGTGTAGGAGCCCAGTACCGTGTGGGTGGCGAAGGAGCAGGGAAGACGACCCGAAACCACATCGTCCCTCAGCTGCAAGCACAGGTAGTACCTGAGAGAGCAAGAACAGACAGAAATCAGCTCATTTTATTTTTTGTTTATCTGCAATTTATCTGCATAATCTGATTTTTTACTCTTAATAAATGACATTTTAGTCCATGCATAAGAAGGACAGATGAACAGTGACAAGCAAAAACCCTCTGAAGATCAAATTATCGTCTAAATCTGCTGCTTCCTCACCTTGTGATATCCTCACTCAGCTGGGAGGGGTCTGGAGGGTAAAACTTCACGTTGAAAGCAAAGTTCCAGGGGCCAGCTGAGATGTGGAAAGAACATTAAATTATCAAAGAGGAACATTTTACATTTGCATACACCTCAATTGGCTAAGTGGCCTTATTAGATGATTAGACTCACTCCTGATCTGCTTCTTCAGCTCCTTGGAAGGGTCCAACCAGTTCTGCAACAGAAAAAAAGAGCATTAAATCACAAGTTTGAGAGCAAATCGCCAAGAATCAAAGTTTCTAAAGCAGCACATCTTCAAATCTATAGATTATTAAACATTAATCCACAGTCCTGCTCTCAGTAAGTAACTCTTATTGAGAGTAAACAGCTCAATAAAACATGTTATTAGCATATTATAGATTTTCCTTCACCTTCTGGTTCTCTACATCTCTGTGTGTGATGCCAAAGTAGTCCTTCTCCAGCAGGTTGAGGTGTTCACATACTTTATCAAAGAGCACATGGCCTTTGGCTCGTTTCTGCAAGAAAAATAAATGTTTTTTTTATCAGAAAGTGCTTTGGACAGAGCTTACAGAATTGTTGTTGTTGATGTAATTTAAAGATCGGTAAGATGCCAAGTTGTTTTAGAGGACACATTTATGTTAAACACTATTAATCCTCACCCTGAGACATGCATACAAAATGCAAAAATCTGTAGTAGAGCCCGAAAATATATTGATATTTTGTCCACAAGGTGATATGAAACTTGACATCTTATATTTTGGATACAGTTGCACTGTAATATAGCATGAGAGCTTCTTTTTCCTGGGTTTAAAAGCTGAAATACACTAAAAATGATGTAATTTTCCAAACTTAACAGACTTTTGTAGCTGTTCTAATAATTTTGACACACTTATTCGTTATAAACTCAATACTAATGATTATTTATCAAAAGTCACTTTGTTTTTACAGTTATTAGCGACACTGGGGTATTTGATAAAATATATTATGATAACTGATTTTGTCCATATCGTGCAGCCCTGTTACTATTGTTTTTTAATGATGCCACACAACACATTTCCCTATCTTTCCCTTCATTATCTTGAGATAATTAAAACAAAAAGCAGCTAATTTACACAGAACAGCAACATCAAAATTTCAATTACAAGAACAGCACGGTGATACAGCTCATTACGCTGCTACATCACAGAGACAACTGGGCCACTCTGGATCAATTTCTTCTATAAAAAGCGTGACAGTACAAATACTCCTCCGCATTTCTGGGCTCAAGGTGAACATCAGCATGGCTAACACTTAAAACCACATCGATCGCGAGTCTCTAGTCGAGTGTTGGATGTCATCAGCTACAGTTTGCAGTCCCTCCTCCCTTTGGAGGAGTTTGGACATCACAGCTAACAAGGCTCTGAAGGCCAGAGGAGCCACGACATCGACACCTCCACCCTGCACAGAGAAAACTCCTCATGTCCAAACTCCTTGCAGCAGCAGGAGCCATAACACTCCTGTGCATCTGTCGCCTCACATGTAGCCTTTGTAGTGTACACATATTCCAATAAACGATAAACACACAACATCTGGTTGGCGGGTATGTAACAGAAGGGGCAGCAAATATGCGATGCATATGGTACATTTCCACAAGAGTCCACCCAGATCCTTTGATCACTGCAAGCAGCCTGTATGTGATGAGAGCTCTGGACTGTCTGTGCCATGAAGTCACTGGTAGCAGAGAGTTAATCCCACCAGAACATCTCTGAGGGAATTAGCAGAGTCATGTCAGACTACTGCTGCCATGCTGTGACACTGGCTTCCTAAGGCAGCGTTTAACCCCGGTGTTACTGACAAAACCTCCACACAGACACAGAGAGAGAGAAGAGGCTGCAAACCTCTGTTGAGACAACAGGGCTCTGGCAAACAGAAAACATGCTAACAGATGCAGCTAACTGATCTGGCTTATATCCCATCTTTCCAGAGTTTGCTTAAGAGAATACAAAAGAATTAAATTGGAAAGAAAACTGATCTCAAATTGGAAAAGGAACATCAATCTTGATCAACTTCAAGATATCATCTTATAATTTTAGGGAGGAAACAGCAGCTGCAATGAGTCTGGATATTATGAACAAACCATCAAACCCCATTATTCATAGCAGAGCTACAACTAAGGAATAGTTTCATTATCTGCAGAACATTTCCTCAGTTAATGGATTCATCGTTTTGAAATGTCAGAAAATGAGAAATAAAATTAAAAATGTCCCTCACATTCCCAGAATCACTGATTTGTTTTGTCTAACCAGTAGTCAAAAAACATAAGATATTGGGTTCACAATGATGTAATAACACAGAAAAGCAGCAAATCTTCAAATCGGAGGAGCTAAAGCACATGTTTAAGAGTCAAAACGCCATTTTTTTCAAGC
>JAPZDY010000004.1:18624717-18639996 GCA_029783645.1 Ctenochaetus hawaiiensis | reverse complement strand
CGATCTGATGTTGATTGACAAATGATCTAAGTGAGGTTTAGATAAAAGGGAAGAGTTGTACAGATAACTGATGCTTTAAAAGGGAAGTGCTCGCAGTAAAAGATCACAGAAAAACACACCTGTAGAGTTTCTACTGTCCACGATTGCTTACTCTCTGAATGCAGAGCGTGGAAGATAAGTGTGACTGCAAACCTGTGACTCCTCAGAGCCTCCTGAGCAGCACTTGGTCAGCAAAATGATTAATACCACTCAAGACAGACAACATGTGATCTCTGGACTCTACTCAGCTTATGTGGCTGCTTAACTCTTCACTTTTTTCTGCTGCGTACAGACACTTAGTTCCTGTGCAGCTCATCTGCTCCAAAGTCTAACCTTGACCTCAGTTAGCCTTGAATCCAATCCAGTCTCTCTTCACAGTTTTATCGAGTATTAGCATAATTGGGAACAAGGTCATTTATTATTTTCTTTTACACAAAATTAACGAGCAGTACTGCCACCGTGTCTTTTCTAGGCCCGATAATAAACTTTATATAAGAGGGAATTTGGCAGTTAGTGAATATAGCTTATTAATTACAAATCTGCAGTTTATGTAAATGTTCACTTTAAAAAAACATGTTTTCCTTGACTTTTAATGTGTAACTCCTGGTGTGTATGAAAAAGTGTACATACCCAGTCTCTTTAAATCAGTAACCTTGTGAACCTCATCACAGCAATCCAATTTCCAGTGCTGTGGTCAGAACAAGCTGGCTTGCACTTCATCAATACATAATTATATTGAAGCATGTCCTTTACAATACACAGCAAATCACCCATGTGATCCAATTAAAAAGGAAAAAAAAAAAAAAAAGCAAGTCCGGGCCAGCATTCCCTGCCTTCCCTGGGGTTTGGAGGAAAATAACTGCTGGGATAAAAAGCCTCTCTGTCCAAATACAGAGCCACATTTCCATTATGTTTTCAGCTTTTTGAACACAGAGAGACACTATTAGCAGAGTCTTTACCTGACATCTATACATCAGATGATGCATAATGCATCCAAATCCATGTTGTCCTGGATTACAGTCAATCCTAATTAGCCCACTTGTAATAAGATAAAAAGGTTCCATTGTTCAACATTATCAAACTTTATGACTATCTTGTTAATTGTTGCTTCAAATAACACTTTGACCTGAATGAACTCATGGTGAATTGGCTCCAACTCTGCTTTCTTCTTCACCCCTTCCCCACCAAGGCCACCATTCCCCTGCCGTCCAGCTCTACTCAACTGTAAACGTCTTTGCTCCAAAAGGGCTGCAGGTCAGCAAGCACACATGCCAAATTAGAGTCTGATTTTGACACCCCAAACTGGGCCAAAGCTCCCAAATCAGCCCCCTACCTTCAAGCACACCCTCATAACAATACAGCCAAGCATATATAATGCATATAAATCTGAAAAGCTTTTATGGCTTGGATGGTGAAGAGCATTCCTATCTTGTTTTTTGCATGCAAGAAGCACATATTATCTTGAGGAATCGTAAATCTCTATTTGTAACCTTTGGAAAGCCATAGGCCAAAGATTGTGCCTGTCGAGTGATTGTGGACGAGGCATTTTTAGAGAAAGGGAGGGGCAGAACATGAGAAGCGTGTGGTTGGAAAAAAAAATGTGCAGCAGTTTTTAGAATCACTGTTCTCTTTGAAAGCTTTTTATGGATATCAGTATTTTAGCTTAGGAGAACAATTAAAAAAGCCTGAAGCCAAAGCAGCCGTGTGTGCAGTTTTTGTAGTAGCAACATAATTTAATTGATTTCTTTAACAGTCTAGGATCTTGGATTATAATTTATTTTTTTCTAAACCAAAAGGACACAATATGTTCAATCAGGATATTTGGCTCTTTTGCTATGTGCAATTTTTATCCACACTTTCAATTTTATCTTGTTAACCACAAATAAAATACAAAAATTTTGACATGAATGCTAAAACAAGACTACAAGTTTCTGCATCCATGTTTGTAGCTCTTTTGAGACCCTTTCAGACAATGCAATGATGGCACTGCTGTGCCCTGAAACCCATTATTTCCTGGCAAAAACAAAATGGAGTAGTCTTTACAGAAACTAATTAAACTCTGTTGCAACTAGCCCAAACATCTTGTCACTTTGCGTTAAATACTAACACTGGCGCTCTAACGTGGTGATTTCTATCTGACCAAACATTTACGATTTTAGTTTAGTGTGTTAGCATGCTAGCACATTAAAATTGCTACATTTGCACTAAGCACAATTAACAGCTGAGGCTGATGGGAATGCAGGTCATTTTGCAGGTATTTGTTTAAAAACAAATTTTTGTACAAGTTTAATTTTTGGCCTGATGATGGCGCTAGAGAAAACTAAAAGGGATCAACAGAATTATTGCAAAAGTTGTTTTTTCACCAATGCTGTCTCACACAAAATGCAGCTTGGTCACAAAAAACAAACAAAAATCTAAGTGATCCCTATCAAGATTTTTTTGTTTACATCACGTGTTTATATAAAAAAAAAATCCATTGGTTGAGATCTGATCTTATCTGACTTTCTGAACTCACAAAGAATGTTACTAGTATCAATCAAGCAGCAACCTTCCAGTGCCTAAGTTTCACAATAGGTCTCCAGAAGTTATGTCCATGTTTTATGCGGTTAATTGAATATACTTTTAGCAGTGAGGCTCTAATGCATTTCAGTGTTTTCTGTGTCTAGTTAGATAACTTGAAAGAAATGCAGAACATGTGATATTTTGAATAATCTTAGGCAGGAACAGAAGGAAGCTGAGTGCCTAAATTTTCATTGCAAAACAGCAAATGGTTCTTTTACAAAAGCATATTTGAGATGGATTTCAGAGACGCTAACCCCCACCCACCCTCCCCTATAAATACCCTGTGACAGTCAAAGTGGCATCCCAAGAGCTGTAGCTTTATAAGGCAAAGACGGCCCCATAGTGCTCTCAAGTGATCAGGCAATGCAGGGAGATAACGAGACTCCCAACAAGCTTATCTCTCCACTCAACAAGATTGAGTCATACGTGTTATCTCTTTCAGCCCTGGAGGCTTCAGTGATCATAAGCAGCACTGCTCTCACGTGTTGAGTCCAGCTCACTTCATCTGACTATGAACGGCTGTATACCTGAGGGAAACAAAGGTGTGCTGATGGTTTCATTTGCATTTCTACACTTTAGGGCTGAAGCTCTTGATGTTACTGTCAGCAAAACAAGAATCTGCTTACTTTGTTTCCAATGAATTGCTTAGTCTAGGACATGTAAGGAAAGTTTAAAAATACATATTTTTTTTTGGCCAAAGGGGATGTCTTCGGTTTGTTTGATTGGTTGGACTGACACTACAAACTCAATGAGAATTTATCTACAATATAACAAATAGTCTGCAAATTTGAATCCGGTAATTTTTAACATTTTATAGGAAAATATGTCTTAAGTGATTACTAATTTAAGAAACATTTGCAGATTATTTTTTATCAGTTGATAGTTTCAAATCTGATTAATTGAAATACATATTTTAGTTTCTGCCATTCAGATGCAACCATGTTGTTTTGGGTAAAGACAACAGATTTACTTGGGTGGAATTTTTGGGCTCATGTCAACTTTCAGGTGTCCTAGAAAGAAAAATTTGTCATTGTTCTATTGATTATTGAGCTCAAAGATCAGGCCTGTTAGCAAACACCACCACTTAATCTTTTTTTAAAGCAGCAAAGCACTGCTCATAAAGACTTAAATGGTCATTTTTGAACATACTATATACATTGTTAGGACTCTTCTGAAGATAGAAACTTGAGAAAGTTTAGGAAAATGAATGATCAATAAATTGTGAAATCAGTTGCAGTTCAAAGTAATTGATGTGTGTTCCTCAGAGTAAAACAGTGTGCAAAACAATCCTCTTTATTGTAATATTAGATTAAAATAATGTGATTCTAACAAGGTTGAGCTGGGAGGAAATGAAAAAAATGTTAATATCTTTCTTTTTTTTTTGTTGAAGGGATGGAAATATTATAGGAACAATTAGCCACAGAAATCAAATAAGTACCATATGTACACCAGGGGAAGGTATAATGTAATAACTCAGTTGTTGGTTCAGCTCTTTTATCACAAAGAAATTCCACAGAAATGACTCCTCTCCAACCTTTGCATGTGTTATCACAGAAATGAGATAATGGCAGACATTTGCAGACTAATTTTTGACCTTTAACCTTTATTCTGACTCTCACGCATGGCCGTTCCTTAACCTTCACTTTGTCAAACACAGCACAATGAGTCACAGCATCAACAGCATCAGGTAAAATAATGTCTTCTCCTCCAGCACAATGCCAGCACTATTGATCATGAATGGAGCTGACGGTACCATTGATTTAAATTCCTTAGATAAATAGTCAGAGATAGTCTTTATCAATAGGAACATTAACATCAAAACAGGAGGAAATCTCTCCCGTAAAGCCTCTCAGAGCCTTAGATGTCTGCAGCAGAGCAAGCAAAAAACTGTGAACTGGACTGACTCTTTCCTTGAGCTACAAAAAGGATTTAATCATGTTATGTCATTCTGTATGAAGTGCAGAGCTGCATGAAAGACAGTGAGGAATGAAAAAACATTTAAAAGAGAGAATTTCTAGGGTTTGCTTGATTCTGAGCAAAGATCAGTGGGGTCTTAAGATGCTCTCTACTGCAGCTCACCAAAACTTGCTTTTCAATCAAAATGCCCATAACAACATCTTCAAACATTATTACCTGATGAAACTGAAAGTTTGGGTGCATGTGCTGCATTCCAGTCAAAGTCAGATTTTGGAAATTCCCTGCTGCTCGCCCATAATTACAACCTTCCTGTGTTCCAGTTGCCCAGCTTGGAAAAACCAGGCAAGAAACATGGTCACCCACTGAATTTAAATACACTATCCAATGTTACAGCTGGTATCACATAATTCACAGTATATATGACACTGTTTACTATCTGCGAGGGCAAACGTTTCATTTTGAAAGTACAGTCATGCAATTTTAAGGCATTCGGACTCTCAAACTGTGCATTTCCATTGTAAACTGCCAGTAAATATGCTGTGAGGCAGCGGCATCCTGGAAACCACTTGTTTTAAAGTATTTTTTGTGGATGCTGCATGGAATTCCACATTAAAGACCCAAAACTTTTATTTTCCTAACAGCTTCTTATTATAAGTGACAGGTTCCTACATAAACACCATTAATCTGCCGAATTTAGGACAGTTTTGGTTGTGTCACAGGTGAGATTTATGTTTTATTCTCCCTGGTTTAGAGAAGCATTTTGTAGAATTTTAATTCATAACATTAAAAAAATAAACTAAAGCTATTATTAGAATATAAGAAATGCTTATTTTTGATATTATTATTAGAGACGGCTACGTATTAGCATGCTAACCAGCTAACCTCAGCCTGCCCTGTCATATAATAGCACTTTGTACCTCAAGGTGTGAAAGTTAGTCATTACAGCGTCTTTAAGGGCCTCAGTCCAAGATGATTTTGTTGCCAAGTTTGGCTCTTGGCATCCAGAGACTAACCCTGCCCTAACCCCTGCTCAGGCCTCTGGAGGAGGGCACTGACTGATGCCTGACCTCTCTCTTGCTCCCCTGCTGCTTCACAGCTCTCCTGTCCTCACCTGCCATGTCTTTGTCATCCCCTGGCCTGGAGTCAGAGTCTTAGTCAAAGCAGCTGTAAATCACCGCATTGCTGTATTCCCTCTCAAATCCGGGTGTCTACTTATATTTTGCTTTTCTGGAGAATTCTTACATTTAGGCTTTTTTATACTATATCTCCAGAATGCAGCATAAAAGCTTTGGTTTCTGACTTAATGACAGTTTTGGTTATACTGAAGCACCATTTCAAAGAGGAACGTACTGGGTTTAACACAGACATCTGCATGTTATATGAGATCAGTATGGAAGGGAATAATTCTACCTTCCCTGCTTATAGGGTGTGACATACAGCAACTATATTTACCATACAAAAGTCTCTAAAAGACAAGTTTCTCAGCCATGGTGACTGCAAAATTGCAGCTCAGCAAATCCTTCCGATATTCCTTTTATGAACAACTTACAGAGGAAAAACGTGCAGAACTGTACACGCTCATGTCAACCAATGATCATGGACAAGTCACACGGACTTTGTCCAGCCTTATCTCCCCGGTCCTGTATGTTCCCCTTCATCAATCAGCCTCATAAAAACCTGCTAAAACTACCGAGCTGCAAAAATGACCACATGGAACGATAAAAAGCAATAGTCCATGGTAAAAAAATATATGTCTGAAACACTAAAAACCAAATAAGACTTAATCACAGTCACATTGACCTTGCGACACTACACAGTTTCAGAGATGATTATGGTATGCAGTAAAGTTAAAGTGCCAATAGTCCATGAAAGAGGGCATTTAAACAAAGGAGCTCTTCCTTCATTGATTCATGCACATGTCTATTTTTGGGGGGGAATATAAACGGAAACACACGCTGTGAGGACTTCCCATTTCCGAACTGTCTGCCTGTGCCCAGCAAACTTTTGATCGTGTGTGTGTGTGTGTGTGTGAGGGTGTGTGTGGGTGTGTAAGAACAACTAGTTATGCACGCTCAGCAGTAATGACAAGAAGTGAGTTAAGAAACGACCAAAGGGAAAAAAAATGCTGATAAAGACATCATGGGAATGTCTCAAAGACTTAGCACAATCAGCATGTTCAGAGGTCCTCAGACCAAACGTCTCAGAGAAAACTGGGTAATTAAGAGATATGTTTTTAAAGTAATTTTAGCACCAGAAAAGCCAAAGAAGTAGTGGTTTTATAATCTCTCTTAAGCCTTGAAGTGACAGTTTGGCTTTCTGATTTCATAATCTAAATAGGAGAAGCTTTAACTAATATGTTCAGTCATGTTCTCCATGTTTACATAAGAGTAAATGCCATAAATTTTAACGAGTCATACTTTATTGTTTTCTGTATGAAGGCTTGTACTCACCAGTTCAGGTCAGCAGGACAGCAGCAGCAGTTTGGAAACCCCGACGTTTGACACACAGAGTCACATGAAAATGAAACAAAACATTATTCAGTGGAAACGTGTTGTGACATAATCTGGAAATAACCCTTAACAGATGTTAACAACCCTCAACGTTAACGCCGCTCGCGCTCCAAACAAGCAGTATTAGTTGGTAGTTAACTTCTGTGGTGCTAAACACCGCGCAAAAACAAACGGAAACAAACATAACTGAGCACTTTACCTGACTCTTCTGAGGAGAAACAAACTCCCTAAACACCGGCTGAGACTTTGTGAGTGTGCTACCGGAGACCAGGAATCCCGACGTGAGGCTCGTCCGGTTGGAAAGGACCAGACACCTGTAACCGCCTCGCTATGGCAAACCTTCCTAGAGACCAGCCGAACAAGCCCCGCCCCCTCCCGCCTCAGTAGTACTCCGAAACGGTCACGCCCACGATGACGACGCAACCAGCGTAGCCACAGTGCCACCTGGTGGTAGCCCGCGGGATAAAATGGTGTGATTGATAATAATCTGGGTTTCACGACCGCTAGATGGCCTCGTTAGGCTGAGAGACATTGATGCTTCATGATAAGTCTGCAAAGATGATCCTTTTACTCAACCTGTATGTTGACAACATACACAGGATATTCTGTTTTACTTGTCTTTAATATCAAGAAAAGAAAAGAAAAAAAAGAAAAGCAGAAGAAAGCTACTGTATTTAAAGAAAAAGCATCAAAAGTAAAAGTGTTTTTTTGCAGCCTGTAGTATTCTAGTTTGGCTTTTTTAGGTTGTTCTTTTTCTAGTAGTTTGGCAGTTTACGTAGTATATTATTGGATTTTTTATACTGATGTGTGGACAGCATTTTGTTTTGTAGCTGGTCAAGGCAGAGTTGATTGGAGTTATTTATATAGGGTTTAAGTGGTTAAAACTTATTTATAATAATTATATACACTCAGCTGCTGGTTCATCAGGAACACCTGGCCAAATCTGATGTATCTCTAATACAGCCAATCTGCAATAAATTCCAGCCTCATTAAGGCCATAATGTAAATTTTTTATGAGAAACTGCTTTAAGATGGATGCGTAATAAAGGTCTTATTTATTGCAGGACGGCTGTATGAGAATCCATTAGTTACAGTTAGGTGCACAGGTTTATTTGAGTTTATTTTGTATGTGAAACCTTAACCTTCAATAATTTTAATTATCATTATAACTGTCAATGAATGCAGTGAAATTAAAAATATCTTCCTCTTGAAGTGTATTAAACACAAACAGTATAATATGGAAATACTCCAGAAAAAGAATTATACCCATGTACACTCCGTCAGAAAATGTATGAATAATTAAAACAAATGTGGTGTCATATTTAGATACTACCGTTAAAAAAGGGGAAAATTAAAGGAAGATCCAGAATTAAAAAAGTGCATAAACATAATCCATGCAAATATTTCCATACAGGGCATGAGGAGTGTAAAAATAATGTAATTCATGTGTTTTTGCCTTTTGCAGTCAAAAGATCTTGACCCAGTTAAACATCCATGAAAGAATTTGGCGCACCGTTCTCCACCATCATCATCCAAACACCAAATTGGGTGGTGGTATTTCAGGTTGCAGAGACTTTTTATATCAATGCCAAGGCACGCTGAAGATATTCCAGCGGGTCATGGTAGCCAAACACCTGGCTTTCCCATTTGTCATTCCATCCTCTGCTTATTTCTCTTTTTTTATAGTGAGGCCAATCATCAAACACACTGTTGTAAAGGTCACTTATAGGTTACTGGTCTCAGTTCAGTTAGCACAGAGAAAGTGACATCGATACCACTGCAGTCTTTTCCCAGTAATGAGAGGAGCCGGCTAAAGTGCAGAAAAACAAAATCTATACCATCTGCAGGTTTGCCAAAACCATCGTCCAGTTTTTCACCTTTTTTAATTAAATTTTTCTCAACTGTGTCAAAACCGTACGGAACAAACATTTCTGCGACGGCTGCATTCAATCTCTGTCAAACAGGGACACTTAGTGGACCTGACAGAAGGTGTTACAGTCAAGTTTATTCAACCATGAATGTTTCATATAAACAAGTGTGCACAGAGGGAACACCTTGTCCTCGAGTTCCTGATCCTAAACCAAACGTCTACCTGAGATTCAATTCAGTTCACCTTTTTACGTGGTATTCACATAACAATGTAGAGAAAACGATTCTAGACTATTTTAGTTTTCTGTGGCATATGTCAATGCTACAGTACAACATGTCAGACAGTAGTTCTCAGTGACAGTTTTGGCAATTTCTACAAGCTACACTGTTCGCCCTACTGTTATAGAAAAGAAACGTTAGAACTCATCGGATCAAATAGTCTTTTTTTCTTTTTCTTTTTTTTTTTTTACAAATCTTTACTAAATCTTTTACAAGTCTTTAGTATTGCTCTTGCTACATTGAAAAAATAGAAAAATTACATCTGAATATTGAGCTGTGGATGTGCTATTTATATAAAGAGTCTTGCTCTCGAGTGTTCATGGCTATGTTTCAATAGTCCTTTAGCTGCTTACACTTCCTTGTTTCCTTTCCTCTGTAATGGCCAGCTTCACATCAGCGATCAGAGAAGAAGGTACGAAGCAACAACGAGACATTTAAGAGTTTTTCAGAGGCTCATCAGCAAAAAAATAAAAGTCTAGGATTCTGCAGAGGTGCTGGGTGTCACCAGGTCCTCTCCCTGAGCTTCCTTCTCCAATGCCGCTGCCACTGCTGCTGCTGCATCTGTTGCTACTTCCTGTTCAGTGCCCACTAGAGAAGTGTCCGTGTCGGGGGCTTCGAAGGACTCGCCCCCTAGGTCAGTCAGTTTGATGTAGCCCTTACTGTTGGAGCGCTCCAGACGGGGGCAGCTGAAGCGCCTGACTCTGTCGCCTTGATGACACACAGACACAGACAGGCTGCAGCGGCGTGCAGACCTGGGCTGATCCATGAGGGAGTTGAGAGACAGCCGTGACCCCATTGCCCTGGCAACAGGTGATGGAGGAAACAGCTGGGTCCACAGCGGTTGAGGCTGAGCCTGCGACGCCCCCTTTTGGACCGCCGTGTCCGTGGTTATGTCCTCGCGGCTCTGACGGGGCGGAGGTGAATCGGTCGTTGAGGCGTCTTTCTCCTTGGTGTCCGTCTCGTCCGTCTGACTCCTGCTGGCTTGTATTTCCTCGCTAATGGTTTCAGCAACAGCCTCAATAACAACCCCCTCCTCTGAGTGCCTCTCTGCCTCCACTCTCTCGGACTCCTGCACCTCACAGTTGTTCAGTTTGATCACAGGGAGGGTGAAAGCGTTCACAGAGGAGGTGACGATTGAAGTGGTCTCCCACTGTCGGGGCTGTGGGGCCTGCTCGCCACTATTGCTGTAGTCTTTGTAGATGCTGTAGACGGTGTCCGTGAAGGTCTGCACATCTCTGGACCAGCTGCGAGGTCTGCTGGCCAACGACGGACGTCTGAACACCTCATCGCCGCCTAACTCGCCCTGGAAACCGAGTCCAGTGGAGGGCCAGGAACCACGGGTGAGCATCCCGCTTGCAGGGAACGAACCCGACGGGCCCTCGGCGTTCCTCGACTGGGTGTAGTTCACCAAACCGTTCAGGGGCGAGTACTCCTTTGAGCGTATGCTGTGTAGATCGATGACCGTCGAGTAGATGTCCCTAAGGTTGATGATTTTGGTTTTCTTGTCTCGGTTTTCATGGAGGACTGCGTTGGCGCAGATGAAGAGGAAAATACCGATTCCCATCACCAGCGGGCCGAAGACCTTCAGATTGTCTGAGTACAGGTAGTTATCCAGGAAGTCACACAGGAAGCCACATTTACGGGAGGGGCCGGGGGTGCTGCTGTTTGAATGGCTCTGGTTGAAAACATTAGTCTTGCCGAGTGGATGCTCGTCACGGGTCGAGTTGGCAGGAACAGCTGGACTTTTGGAGTAGCTCATCCTGTTAGTGTGGTACGCTCCGGTTCTGCGGCGCTCCTGGTACTCTTGCTGGTTCTGACTGGGCCAGTAGCCCAGTATTGCCATCGAGATCCCCACCATGAGAACCAAAACCCCGACGCCAGCCACCAAACCGGCCGGGGAGCACAGGTTGAGCTTGCCCTTTACCACCACCACATCGTTCTTCTTCTTTTTCTTGGATTTCCGCTTCCTTTTGTTTTCCGCCCGGTTTTTAGCACGGAGGGAATCCTGGCGCCTGTTCATGCGCAGCAGGCCACCGGTGGCTATCATGGTGGCGATTGGACAGCAGGCTCGTCACTCAACCTGGCCGGACACAGAGCAAATGAAGAGAGAGCATTAGATTAATGACATGCATGATGAGCAGAGGGTTTAGACATGTAGAGACAGCCACGGAGTGAATATGTTCATCTCACTAAGAGATTACACATGTAATCCAGATTTATTGTACACAGAAGGGTGAGGGGTGGATTATCAGCTGGACAAAGCGGGTGACCAACCCTTTGGGATCATGAAGGCCCACCATAATTACTTTCACACTTGTTTGCTGATATGCACCACTAAAACACAACATAAATTGATATACTTTGAGATGTAAAAACCTAGTTTTAATACACTTGAGGGCCTTAAAATTTAGTTTCTCAGTGAGCTTCTTTCTAAGAACAATGAACTTCATGAGCACAAAGATTTCTGCCAAAGTTCCTCACAGGAGAAATTATCCATGTATTTCTCTTTTTATGTGCGATCTTCTTAGTAGTTTAAGGTAGGCGGGAGTCAGTTGGAAAAACATGATATCACAGTACTTCTGGGCACCAATAAGTATTTAACTACATGTAAATCAAAATCTGCACAGTAAGTGGGTTGTGTGTCAATCAAATGTGATGAAGCAACACCCACACAGTCCTGATGAAGCAGATTAGCAGAGTTTGAATATCTAAAGAGTTGTTTTTTAACTATTTAGTCAGGAATATTAAATATCGCAGAGAAAAAGTTTTTAAGTATTAAGGAGCTTAACTATTCCAACAGTGACTAATGGTTTGTTTTGGAGGAAAGAAAAGGGGGAGCAACAGCTTATTTTTTCCCTCAGATCCGCCTGCTTGATAATCCGGCCCTGTATTCGAGATTATCCTACAGGTAGAGTATCCACTGCGTCTTTGCACAAAAGGCAGATGCCGTATTAGTCATCAGCTGGTCACTAAACCAACAGATAACATCTTTTTTTGTGGCTGCCGGATCTATAAATACAATAATACAATGATGTAGGCAAAAAAAAGAGACAAAAACCCAAGTTGACAGCAGAGAACAAGGAGTGCTATTTATCTATAGTCAGCCGTGCCGGTGCGATCTCAGCCTATGAAAATGTAATGTGTCCAGACAGCAGGCCAGCAGGCATGTTCTCCCCACCTCACTCTCGCCTCCTTCCTCCCTCCCTTCCTCCCTTTTTTCCCTCCTCTCTCACACCAATACCTCCTACCGAACCCTCTCCCCTCCTGCTTCCCTCTCAAAGCCATTTCACCATCAGGCGGCACAGCTGTGCTTCACGATGACAGCGTCCTCCCATCACATGCAGCATATCACAAAGGCAAATATGAGCCGTTTGTTAACACGGCAGCACCGTCTCTTGCCACGTACAGTTAAGATGTTTGCATTTGTGCTTGGTTTTCTGATTACGCAGCACGATAGTACAAGATGAGGTCCAAAGGGCAATGAAGCCACCGACACTTCTCCTGATTACACACATCTGCTGCTTCATGCACATGTGGTGAATAATAATCAGAAGGATGAGAGCTGATTACTTTGACAGACTCCAGCATTCCCCTCTTGATTGTGCTGGTAGCTGGATATTTAATTAGACTAATCATGCCTAATTGTGTATGACTTAGGGCTTGGGCTCATGAATAACTTATACCTCAAATTCCTTCCAGAGCAGCAGTTATAAAGACGTTTCCACAGCCTTAACGGGCAAAATAATGATGATTGAGGGCCTGGAAACCCCTTTACGACCCGAGTTATTACAGTTCCCACGGAAAGTAGAACACAGAGTTCTGCACCTGAGCCTCGGCAAACAGCACACCGGTACTCAGCTGCTGTTTTAAAGCGACTTTTCCCAGTATATCACATCCGATATCCACTCCAATGCCTCCCGGGCGAGTGCAAGTCAACCTGCACTAAATCTGATCAAGCGTGGGCGGCGGACCTCTCATGTTTGGGAAGAGAATGGCAGCGGTAACGTGGACCGGAGGTGGGTGTGGGCTGCTCGGTGTGTCTCTCTGTCTGCGGTGCCGAACAAGGAAGCTGCCAGCTCCTCGGTTTTGTCTCCTAAAAGCTGTCCGTCTGGCAGGATGGAGAGGGAGGCCGGCTTTGACGCTCGGTCCATTCCAAGCTGCGGGGGCGCATATTTTCGCGCAATGTTGCATGAGTAATCGACTGTTGACATTACGGCGCATCTGTTTCCCTTCTGTTTGAAAAAAAAAAAAAAAAAAGCCCGTGAAGCAAATATGAGCTGCTGTTGGAGTTGGAGGTGCCCCTGAAAATATCCAGAGCCACGGCGACGCATCTCGCTCCAAACACAAAGCCTAACACTCTATTTCTGGGCTCAAAAGGTGCAGACAGATGACAAACACACACACCTCTTCCACGGCCTGACGAAGCCCATGCTTTCATAACTAACACTACAACTCAGAGCTGTGCGGGGATAATTATACCTTTGTTTAAACTCATGTTGCCGCTCGCTGATTTGTCTTAACTTATTAGAAATCGATATTTGGCTTCTGCATCGCAGTCGTAAAGAAAAGTTTAAAGCGATAAACGGATTATCCTTTCAAATATTGTCGTATTCTTATTTCACGGCCAGTTTTTTCGTTGTTTCTCGCACATTTGACACACGATTTATCAAACACACCGGAGGAAATGAAATATATCACATTGAAATTAAATCATCATTGTCATCTCACGGATAAAAGTAAACGCACTTGAGTGCGCATTGCTCCAAGTCCAACGCCTTCCGACATAAAAAAAACTCTTATTCGTCGATTTAAATGAGGATCAGAAACAGACTCCAACTGAAGCAACCTTTCACATCATTAGAAGACTTCATAAGCCGTGCTGTACCTCGACACAGCCTTTTGAGCGCCAATGTGGCATCAGACGCGACTATTAAAACACAAAAGAAGCACGGACATTCAGCTGGAAATAAAGACGCAGGAGCTGAACTGAGGTTAATAAAAGCAATAATGAAAAACAGAAAAAAACCCCCCAGCAAATCGCTTACCAGAAATTGTGGCTTGACAATCAAGCATCTTCAAAGGCGCACTCCTCGTTCAGCTGTGCATGTCGTGGTGCGCCACTTTGGTGCCAAAGCTGGGAGAGTGGTTTCCAGTTGAACGCAGATTCACAATAGACCGGCAGGGGCGGGCCAACTGCATTTCTATTGGTGGTGGTGGTGGTGGTGGTTATTGGGAGAGTGAAAAACGAGGGCTGCTAAGGACATTTATCATACTGTATGTTATTCTTCCAAACGCTTCCACGTTTTGGACACAAAACCATTAAGCAGCTGAATTAAACTTCATTTTCTATTATGGTTTATGCACATTGATCTGCAGGTTTTTTTTCTATGCCAGCAATAACAAAATACATGCACAGGCTCCTTTTTTGCATGCACATACCTCTAATAAATACAATGCAAGAGTAAATGAGATCTGCTGTCATTGGTTTCCAATTGCACATAATGTAGTGTGAGGTCAGAGAAAGGGACACCAAATTCATCATCTCTCTTCCTTCTTCCTGCATTCCTCCCCCTACCTTTCCCCTGTGGGTTACACTGTTGTAATTGCCTGTATGTGCCTGTGTCCCCATGTTTTACAAAATGAAATATGACAGAGTCCAGATGTGTTCCAGGGGTTGTGAGACTGGAGACAGAGGCAGCAGCTATAAACTGGGTGAAGGGGGAGCAGGAATAACTATGCTCTTACTGGAGATGCTCCAGAGAGTTGACTGTGAATTTATGACTGAGAAATGTGTTTTCTTTATGGCATAAATTAATGGAGGGAACAGGGAAAACTCCACTTTGCGTGCTGCAGTCCAAGTGGAAGTACACACACGGACACAGAGGAAATAATCCAGGGGGTTTTGAAGAGCTGTCTTTAATCCGTGGTGTTAACTGGAGCTGTGGAGGTCCGGAGCAGCTTTCAGGATAGAACTAAGCTTGTGCAATATAGAAAGATACACTGACACACAACAGATGTTTCTGAGCTTTTGACACGGTTCGGAACATTTACAACTCTACTAACTGCCAACAAATGCAACAAATGTTTTAAAATATGTTGAAGA
>JAPZDY010000004.1:18609496-18624617 GCA_029783645.1 Ctenochaetus hawaiiensis | reverse complement strand
AAAATATGTTGAAGAACTCAAGGAGAGAAAGAAAGCAGCTGATGAACGAAATCATCGACCTACATTGGAATTTGCATCAATCTGCAGAAATAATGTAAAAATCCATTGCAGGATGATTGATAAATTCATGGCCTAGGGTTGTTTTAAATCAGTTATATAGCTTTTGCCACCTATATTCAGCTTTGTAAGTGACTTTGCAAAAAGTTTGAAGTTTGAAGGTGATAACTTCCGACCTTTTCGTGTTCTGTGTGAATAAAAAATATGGGTCAGTCCAATGCAAGGAAGCTGACAACATCTGTCTTTGTACAATCATCCAGAAATACAGATATAAACTCTCCAACACCTGCCTCATTCACATGATTGGGTACCTTATGATTACTATCTGTTCTCTAAGATGAAGACGGGGCTCAGGGGCCCTTTTAATGATATCATAGCTGCTGTGGACAACTGTTTTGAGGTCTAAGAGGCTTATATCTACAAAGAAAGGATTAATATGCTGCACAGTCACTGGAATAAGTGTGCAAATGTAAAATAAAGGTGCTAAATTCTCTAAAATTGACACATTCTATCTAAGGCCATGAACTTATCAATCATTCCTTGTACATTTGACTAAGTACAAGCCCAGCTGTTGGAGAGTTGCTCAGGTGGAAGCCACACCAGCCTGCACAAGTATCCTTATTCCCTTATCTCACTCATTTTAAGTAGCTGTGGATAAGCAGCTCAGTGGAAAAAATGTTACATTTCCTGTATATTTTTTCAAATTCAATACATTTGGGAATATACGGGTCAATTTTAGCAGCAGAATCCAACCAAGACTGCACTCGTCAACCCCCCCCTTCACACATCATCTGATAACATCCCCCTCCAGCAGAATATTTCATATCCAAGACATTACTTTTCCTCTGCAACTCCCATAACGAATCAGTTTGAGAACACATATCCCAGATTTACAACAAGTTTAGCCTCATAAATCTTTTGACTTCCTCTGTGTTTTAGTCTGATTTCACCCAGAAAACGAGGCCTGAGATTCACTGTGAACTTCCTCCAATGGATCTTTGTTAACACTGGTTAATGTGCTCTGTGCGGAAGACCTTACAGCATTCAGTCTGCTTGATTATTTCAGTATACAGCAGAGGAGAGAAAAAGTTGTAGTTATAGTTTCCATGACCTACAGGTGAACGATTCCCAGGCTGCAGACTGTTGCAGAAACTGCAAAAATTTACATTATCGCTGCAGAACTTTCAAGCTTGCCTTAATGACTTTACTCCCACATACTTAATCATTCCTTATCAAGACACCACCAGGTAATTAAATTCACCTAGAGCACGGTGATGAAGTAGGTTTTCTCTTCTACACAAAGAGAAAGAAAGGGAATTTAAAAAAGGAAAAATGGGGGATATATATAAGACAGAGGGAAGAGCGAGTAAAGCGATACAGAGCTTTCGTTATGTCACTCTCTCCTAATACTAGGTCTTTCATCTTTGGGAGGAGCATTCCACACTGCAGCAGTAATTCAATAATTCAATTTATTCCCCAGTGATCATATCATGTCTGCCACGGTTATTTAAGACACCACTCTGCTGTCCTGTCCGCCGTGAACGATGGGTCTCCTATACACAGGTCTATTCAAGCAGTATGAGATTCCCTCCCATACCGTTTTTCGATGCTTATCAAAAAATAGATCATCCCTCACACATCCAGGCATCCCAGGAGACTTTGCACCACAGTAGGGTTCACATTCACTGTGGAGTCAAAAATAGTTCCAGTGGATCTCCTCCTGAAATCTAACCGGCTTTGTCACTGCTCAGTATCTGCACAGCACACAGCACAGAGGAGGATGTTCAATCCAATTCACCTTGTCCTCCAGCTTTCTTTACTTTCTTTCCATGTACAGTGAAATATGCTGGTTAACCAGCAAAGAGGGTGGACCAGCTGCAGGGGGGGTTCGTTTCATTTCTGAAGCCCAGGCCGCACCGGCTAATTAGAAATGTGGAAACATGGAATATGGGCTCGGCGAGAGATCAACTCCCTCCAGGAAACGTTGTCATCATTACCGCCTTTGTTGCTGCAGGAGTCAGAGGGCTTTGCAGTCATAGAGATAAAAGCAGTGTTCCCTTTTGAGGCCTTGAAAATGAAGACACAGTAGCAGAGAGCTTTTAAAGCTATGAAGGAGATGATGGGCCTCCAATTAAACTCAAAACAGCTACTCTGGTCTGAGAAAATCTGCCTCCTGTGTGGTTAAACATGCAATCATGCTGAAAGAATCATAGTATTCTGTATTATATTTTCTTTTTGTCAACTAATCCCATGAAAAGAAGAAGTGTTTGTCCATCGCATAATGCTTTATGACTTTAACCTTGAGTGGGACTTAACCTCAAGCCCATTGGTCCATGCTGCAGCTGCAAATCCTTAGAAATAGATTGCAAAAATATACACTTTTTGGTAAGAAGAGTGCAGTGCAGTTATTAAAAAAAAATCTATTCAAACGGGAATGAATTATGTATTTGTTGGGGACTATTTTCAGCTGCTGATTGATACTCATTTGGTGCTCGAGTACAGCAGCATGAATGGTGTGTGGGATTGATTCAAAACAAATTACAGTGCTCATGTTCATCGTAATGAAGGAACATGCCACTGCGGCAGTATGGTACATTAGCCCTCTCTACAAAGAGATCTCACAACGCAGAAGCAACGAAGACTCTTCTTCATGCTGGAATAATGGCCCCCATCTTATGTGAGGTGTAAAACAACAGTGTCAGCGTCCAGTGTGATGTCTAACATACATGTCAGGCAGCATTTTCTAAAACATAACAATGATGTCCACTGCTAAAACATGAGGGAGCTCGGACATCGTTAGTTACTGTCCTTCTTTGAGTTAGCGGCTAACTGCTGCTATCTGCTTTTTAAACCCTTAAAAACACAAAAACACACAAGTCCTAAAGTCGTCAGACACCTGTTTCATCCTGTCGACTCCCTGGCTAACAGATATTGATTTGATATCGTTACGACCTCCACTGCCTCCTTAAAGGTGGAACAGCAATGACCAACCATTGTGTCAACATACTGTAATATTCCATTCTTGGTCAGACTTTAAACACGGGGATATTGTGTGTTTTTACTAGTTTTTGGGCAACAATGAAATTCTTAAGAACAGAGAAATAAGATATCAGGCTTTTGATACACAAAAAATACTTGTCAATAAGAATAATTTATAGTTGGGGTCACAAAATGGGGTCAAGAAGAAAGAAAAAAATGAATAAAGTTGTGTTTTTCTCCCCCAAACTAAAATGCAATGAATAATGTCCATCTCACTCTCATCAGTCTGTTGACCTCCACTTTTGGAATAAATCACACAACTTTCATTATTTTGCATGATGGCAATTCAAACAGTAAAATGGAGGAGTTCCTCATAAATCATACCAGAGCTTCCCACCATTACCATCATCTGCACCATTGTCTGCTCTGGTACTGCTGGGAGAAGACCTCCTTTTTGATGAATTACCATCAGGGTCCATCTGCAGCTGCTTCTTGTGGCTAATGAGATGCATGACAGCGTCTGCGACTGATACGGGTCATGGAGACATATGGGCATTTCTGGTCCGTTTCTATGTTCGGCAGCCATGCGTCTCTGACATCCCGTGGAGCACTGGGAATGGATCGAGCCTCCCAGTTGAAACGGGCACAGGGACCAGTAGCTGGGTTACTGAGGAGAAGGGATCTGGTTGGATGGGAGAGGTGGGAGTGTGGATGAGCAGCAGGTGAACACTTGCTCCCAGCAGGTAACCATCTCCCACTGGTGACCCTGTTTCATTTCCACAGTATAAATGGCTGATAAAAAGGCAACCAAGGACCTGAACATGAATAGAGGCCACCATTAGCCCACATATCATCAGCTGGTGGAGGCACAATGGTCTTTGAGATAGAAGAAAGTCCTAGAAAGGGAACTTCTTTTAAGACTGAACAGAGTTTTGCCAAGAGACAAAATGAAACTAGTTCTTTTCTTACTGCTTATGAAGAGGATTATGACCGGGAATAAGCAGAGTGTGCATAATCTAAAGGAAAAAAAGAAAGACAGTATTTCCAGTCCTCAGCATCAAAAGCTCTGTTCTTCCTAAACTGCAGGATCATGAATCCTGTAGGCTGAGCAGCAACAAAGAAGCTGTTTTTCCACCATTTAGCTTCATGGCCACATTTTGCAGTGCAGCGAGGCAGTTGCGCAATCAGAGCCGATTCTCCGGGCTTGCAAGATGCAAGCTTCACGGGATCACAGCGAGAAAAGCCTTCTTTGATCTCCCATCCTAGATAATATAGGTCATCTCTTCAGGGAGAAACAACAAAGACCAAATGAGGCGGAAAATACCATTCAACCCACCTCTGTGGAGCAAGAAGCAAGCAGTCCCTCCAATGCTGCTTCACATGGACCACAAATAGCCTCACAGACCTGATTTTTTACAGGTTTGATCTTTGCCATTTTTTTTTTTTAACACAATGGTCCATCGGCTCATGTGCTGATGAGAGAGAGGGATTTTTTTTTTCTTTTTTTTGAATGTGAAATATTGCATTTGTCATTTCCTACTCTGCTGCCTGTATGTGGAGCCTGTTCAGACTGGGTATCCATGGCAACCGTTTTTATAATGCCTCACGAAAACACCTTAGAAGAGGTCCCTTTTTTATCCGGGCTGGAGGGCTGGGATGGAGGAGCAGCATGGGAATCAAACGAGAGGGCAAAAAAAGTGACAGCTGACAGGGTCGTACATAGGATTTTTTTCCCCACCTGATGTCCACGCAAGTCGCCCCCTCAAAAGGTGTGACTTGCAGAAAAGGCAACAGATAGAGGGGTGGGGGGGGTGGTGGGGGTGGGGAATAATGAAGAGAGCTCACCCTGAGAGACCAGAGGAAATGTGATGACATAAGAGCTTGTCACTTTTTATAGCAGGGCCGAACGTCCAGGAAAAAAAACTCTATTAGTTGCAGATTCAATATTTTATACACTGTGTGCAAATATATAGAACAATGGCATCTCTTGCATGTGAGTCAGTGAGACATTCTGGCACTGTCGTCCACTGTACAGAAGCAAAGTCTCTGGGTCGTGGTGGTGCACGAGTCCAGTCATGTGGAATACAGCAGGCGTGAGCATGATGGGAGGGGGGCACATTGCCAGCTGGGTCTTCTGCAGGGACGAGCCAGAGCTCATGCCAGGAGCTGACAGGGCCAATCAGGGAAAGGCTCGGGCCTCATCCATGCATGCTAATCAGACCGTCAGAGGAGCCAGGGTCGAGGGCGTCCGCGGGGGGGGGGGTTCATTGCCATGGATACAACAGCAGTCACACAACATTACCTGAGCAGGTAAACCATGTGGAAGGAATGCGGCGTCTAAACACAAGGCATCAAGACCTTCAGTTACATCACGGCTTCTCAGAACAGTCAAAGGCTGCAGAGCAGGGAAGCAGAAGCATTGGCATATTTTGGATGCTCGGTAGCTAAAACATTGTCAGCAGCTCCTCTGTATTAATGAGGGAATACAAAACTAAAAAATTCCTTTGTTCTCTCTGCAGGACAAGTTGGAAAGAAAACAAGAACATCGAGTCTGATAAAAAGGAGAATTACAAGAACACAGAGTCTTTAAAACTTGTGGGCTATAGCAAAAGAAGTCGTTCATCATCAGTGGATTTTAGGCTAATGTGGCCGGTTTGTCTTATTCACAGCTCCACTTCCCATTTCTATTTTCAGTTGTGTGATACATATGGTGTGATCTCAACTTTGTGTCAGGTGATTTTGGAAAATATGTGGTTTGATAGAAGACCAACAAGCAAACTCCCCCAGTGTGCTCTTTCTTTTGGATAAGCTCTTTAATCATGTTAAAAGGCTCCACTGAGTCACTAAAGTGAGCGACACAAAAACATCAGCATGTGACAGATCGATGCGACCGCCGCGATAAATGACTTCACTACATTATTTTGACTTTGGACAGATGCATGCTGTAAATCCGACGGCATGGTTTCTCTCTGAAACTGATTTGCTACTTCGACAATCCGACAATGCAGTCCGTTTGAAACACACACATTTACACTCATTTATCTCCATCACCAATATTTACAGTCTTGTAGCAACTGCCAGAAAAAATGTATGTCCAATCAAAAGGGGTTTCATCTCGGTGGTCGACCTAACACAACCACTCTTGACTGCTTTTATCCGGAGCATCTTTGAGGTCATTCGTCTTTTCATATGCTAATGATTTAATCAACATTTCCCAGTGAATTAAGCCTTTGCAGGGCACAGACTCATTTGTGTTATCAGGAAAATTAACCTCTGCTGCATGAGGAAAATCTTAACTGACCGAGTTTATTAAAAAAAAAGAGTAATTTTTTTCTCTTAAAGCTTCACAATATGAATTGAGTAATAACGTGTCAATGGTGTTTTATTTGATAAGAAAATTCAGTTTCAGCTTTAGCTTATAGAACTCAATCTTTAACAGAATCCACAATGAATTAAATGAAAAATCATCTAAGGCCCAATTGCATCTCTTATTTTTACCTTTGCCTCTTTGCCCCTTGTTAAGTTAAGTGGAATAGTGGTTGTAATCTTCCCCCATAAAATCAAATAACCAGGAAAAATGTTCATCTAATGTTTTCGTGCTTTACATCCTTACTATGGCAATAATGGTATTTATCACAGTAACATAGTGATGCTGTGCAGGCTAACATTTGCAACCCTTTCTCCTGCCCTGTGAGTCTGCACTGATACCAGAGGAGCAGTGCAACATGCAGCTGCATCACTGCTGGACTTAACTTACATTTTCGGTGTCTTATATGTCTAATACGTCAAAGAGGGGAATGCAACATGGAAAGATTTCAAAATGAGGAACTGTCATATAGAAATTCACAAAAAATACAATGTTAGCTAGCTAGCAAGTTAGCTAGAGGCCTTGGCATATTAGTGATTTTTACATGTTAGGCTTGTGGTTCATGGTTTTTTTGTTGCTTGTGCAGCTATCTTGCAAATTATTCACAAGGTATTCTGGGAAATTTGAGGAGAATCAGTTTGGAGTGTAACACTAAAAAAACTCCCACATAGCCCAAAGCCTCATCCCAAACAAGGATGTGCACACCCGGAGGCAGGGGTTTGAGACAAAGCTAAGCGGTCGGGGAAAGCGGTGCATTGGGATTAAGCCACAGAGTATGACTGTGCTTCACTCCGGCACACTGTCAGCATTATGGAGATCAAATAAATATTGATTATGTGTTATTCTCTTATCTCTGAGGTCACTGAGATCACATTTCTCACTGAGACAAAACCTGTCATCGATCCTCTGTATTCAGAGGATGACTTCCAAAGAAAATAATGAAAGGGAGGAGACACAAAGCGAAGCAGAGTTAAGAAAAGTTTGATCAAAGAATAAGAAGGCAAAACTTATATGGGGCATTTGATTTCAGGGGAGATGCAATAAAACACGAAGAAGGAATGTTTTCAGTCTGCTTTCAAACGACGTTAAAACCCACATTGATTTTTTTGCAGCCACTCGAGCAAACAACATGGTGCAAACACTGACACTGAATCACCAGAAGTTTCTATTATGAACATGGTGAATCATGTTGTTTTTTGCAAATCCGTCTTGCCAGGTTTCAAGCTATATGTTGTGTTTGTACTACAGTGGTTTGGATCAATCAGCATCCTGTGAGGAAAGACAGGCAGCTCCAGGTGAGGTTAAGGTGTGATGACCTGCAAGGGAAGCAGCTGTTTGTTTGTCAACAACACTGGCGATCTCTAAAGAGGTTAGCATCGATGCTACTGAGGCATCAGTTATATATGAGCTGGATATGTAAGAGGAGCAAAGAGCAGCAACATGTTTTCACTTTTCTCCCATCTGGCTTCTGTGAGACTTTTGTTTACCAGCTGTACTGCTCTCCCACATTGTTACATGGTTCATTGATTTCATTGGTTGTAGTTAGTTCCTGATAGATGATGACAGACAGATGGTTCGTCCAATCATCTGCAGAGTGTGAGTTACAGTATCTGCCCTTTTTCAAACTGTTTCCAAGGACGACTTTCCCAGATGGTTCAGTGTAACAAACCATCTGGCGTGTCGGTTACCTCTGTCATCGGTCTAAAGGGGAATATCTGCCTCTTTAGCTGCTAAATACTTAACCATGTTCACAAGTTAGTCGCTAACTGCGTCTGCTGTTTGGTGCTTCTCAGGTCTGGATGTGATGCTGATGTGAAATGAGACAGAACAGCTTCTTAAAACCAAATCAGTGAGCTAGATGATGCGGAAACATATAAACGTATATGATAAACTTTTTACATGTTGCTTTTTTAATCAATTTTTGGTGCAAAAAGTATTGATTGGAGCAGCTTTAATGACATACAAGGGGTAAATTTTCAAGATTTTCAGCAGTTCCTTATGGAAAGAGACCTTTTGCTTTAAAAATATTTATAGTTACATCAGCTCCATGGCTCCAGGGATGGCAGCGTGAGTGTGTCGGTTGGTCTACAAGTGCTTTTCACAGCAGTATTGGATGTGTTGTGATAAAATTTTGAACAGATATTCACGTTTAGAGGATCGATCCTAATGACTTTAGTGCTCCTCTGACTTTGGCTGTAACATGCCTGTTTTAGATGATACATTTTACATGACTGTGGCATGCAAGGTCAGATCAGTATTAACAATGTCTGACTTTTGTGCTAAAACCTCATGTTACCTGGAATCTGAGCCAAAAAAAAAAAAAACCCAAAGCACATATTTGTAACAGTAGCGGTCATTAAACGATCCTCGCTGCCAAAAAGCCCCCTCACCATTATGAGAGCAAGCAGCAGAACATGTTGTGTAAAACCACTCAGACATGCTGCACACTCTGCCATTATCACCTCCTGCTCCGGAGAGAGAGCGAGTGGGAGACAGAAAAACGGAGAGATTCAGTGGAAGTGAGGCAAATACAATACAATACCCTCCCTCAGCGGGTGGCCACTGGCCTAAGACCAAACTGTCCGGCGAGAGTGCCAACTCATCACTTTCCTCTGAAACACACTTCGAGCAGCAGAGTGGAGCAGGACAATGACTGATCGGCTCTTTTGTTTTATCCACAGTATCAACACGGCCAGTTGCTCTCTTTTGCTTCATGTTTATTTTGTACACAGTGTCCTAGTTGTGCATATTTAGCTTCTCACCATGACAATGGATCATCTCTCTTTAAAAACAAATCAATACGCAGGAATTGATCTTTAAATCTCACTTAAGGCAGTTATAATCAATGTAAAGACAGCATGAAAACACAGTGACAGTGTGAAAGTGGTTACACCTACAGAGAATTTCCACTCGAGCCTGCAGCTCCTCTCAGCTTTATGGATCTTGTAGAGGGAGTTAAACTCAATGTTTTTACTTTCCAGCCTGCAAGTTGGCTGTTTGGATCAATTTTACTGCTCTCAAAGTGTAATATTTGGCTGCAGCTTGCAGCAAAATGCTCTGATAAGTCCACAGCTAAGCAGACACAGTTAGCTACTAGCTGGTGAGCTTTCTATTGATAATGTTGTGCTGCAAATGCTGGATGTGTTAAATAAGCAACTGTTTTGCTCACACTGTTTTGCTGATTATGGCGACCAAAAAAGGTGTATCAGTAGCTGAAGTGATGTTTTTCATAAGTTTGAAATATTTTGATATGTGCAGTTTCTTATAATAAAAAACTCTAAAATTTAAGATGGCTTTGAATTTAGATTTTTCACTGAATTATCATTGTTCCTGCAGCTTTGTCACTGCACTGAAGGTAACATGGGGACACATGGCAGAGTAATCCAAAACAGCTTGAACCGTTCAAGGCAGCATTATTGGAGCACGTATCAAGGGATCCTTGTTCAGTCTAACTCGAAAAGCGTTGCTCACATCCTGCAAATTTATGCAGCGATTCTTTCCCTTTTGCACCTAAATCTCAGCGACTCTCAATCTGCGACTGAAATTACATCAGTATCATGTTTCTGTGTCCATTAATGAAGCCGTACAGCCCGTCAACAACCGAGTTTGTACAAGCTGTGCACGTTCAAAGGCACATTTGATACAGAGGGTCCTTCTGTGTGCCAAGTAGTCTAAAAACCACTTAGCGTTATTACATTAAAGCCATCAGCACACACTTTTGACACAAGGACGCAAAGATCAATCAATTCACTGCGTTTACAGCATCAGTCAGCATCTTGTGACTTGAATTGCAATTCATTAAACAAGCAAACATCTTCCTCTCCGCCGTGCGGTCTCGGTGCTCAGCGCTCTCAGTATGGCTTCATGTTCTTAGCTGAAGATCAGTTCTGCTGCTGTAGTTTATCCACTTGTGACAGATTTGCCTTCAGGGCTTAAGCAACTCGTTTCGGATGGAGGACTTCTTGAAGGCAATTCCCATTGAGAGGCACACCAATGTTATGCCAGATGTTGCCTACTAACATCTGGAAAGAAACGCTGCAAGACGGAGTGGACAAAGAGCTCACTGCAGAGCCTGACATGACTGCTGACACATGCATTTGATGGGAGGATGTGCAGGATTTAGCCCTGCAGGTCCTAATGATGGATGGATGTGCAGGAGGATGGAGATCAGATCGAAGGGAGGGAAAGTAATGAGCAGCATTAAGCGTTGAGCAGAATTCTCCACCATGCTAAGAACAACCCCAAGGGTCTAAAAAACATGCACGGTCCACAAGAAGGATTGGGTCATGTTCTTCCCTTCAGAGCCTGGAAGATGCTGAGGTTTTGCTTTCTTTTTTTCAGTCTTAGGTGGGGCAACCCTGGTAAGGCTGATAATGTGTCCACAGAAACTGGAACTCACATGAAAATGAAATAAAAAAAGCAAACCATCACAAAACGTTTGTACTGAGGTGGAAAAGTCGATGGACCGATAAAACAAAATGCACCAACAGAAACAGACGTTGCAAATGAAAGAAGTCACTGAAATGACAAACAGCATCCGATTAAAACATCTGGTCTGTTTGCAGCGACGAGGAGACCGTTGCATTTATAAAAGGCTGACATGTGACACTCTATGGTTTAATTACAGTACAACGACTTGCTCTATTTTCTTAAAAGTTTGGTAAAATTTGCGTAACTTTTTGATGAAAAAAAAAAAAAAAGAGAAATGGACGCTCAGCAGTGACGAGTTGTTGTTTGGACTGTTTTGACGAGGTTGACACAAGAAATTTAAATGATCTTAAAATTATTATATTTTTCTCATCATTTTGAGCTCCTTCTGCAACATAACAGGTCTCAGCTGCAAAAAAAAATCTTCAGTGCTTATTGCTAATCCATCCTTTTTGACTTGGGAAAGATAGGAGCATAAACAAAGAGACAGCTTCTATTCATGGGAACTGCACACAAGACTCCAGGCTGATGAACATCGGCTCCTCTGCAAGACCCTCTAACAAGCTGCTCACAATGGAAAACCTGGAGGAAGAATCTCTCTAACAAATGAAGGGAGACATCTTTTAAGGATGCAAAGATGCCTAGCACTGCTTGTAAATGTCCCTCTGAAAGGTAATAGCATTAGCAGCAGCATTAGCAGCAGCATTAGCAGCATCTGTGTGGGAAATCTTTGTCCTCACAGTGAGGTTATCGAAGCGATGGATGCAGTTCTATCTTGATCTACAGCAGAGAACAACCATGATGGACAGCTGATAGTCATTCTCAGCTGTCTTGTGCTAATTATTACTGAGCTGAGCAAAGGTGAATGATGCGATAGTGTTGTCACTTCCTCTTATATGGTGTCAGTCGGATGATCTTGATTGGCTGCGTCTACACTTTCAGAGCGATGCGATAAGGACGTGAAGAGCAAGATTAGAAAAACACAACCCTCCTCGTCTCAAGGTGAACAGTTACATAATGCACCTTGAATGTTTTGTAATTAACGAACAAAGCATTGAAGTGTTCGCTCTCCAAACTGCAGAAAAACATGCTTTCCCAACTTACTTACGGGTGACAATCATGCAGGTAGTTTGGGTTTTGTTTTTCAAGGTTTTTAAGATATTCATCTCTGAGATTTCTGCCTCCAACTCAAATACAACGCAGAGCGGTGGAATTGCTGTTGTTGTGCTCGAGGCATTAAAATATTACATATGAAAAATTAAACAACTACATTTCTTTCCGAAAAGAGCACCCCAGTCACAGGCACAACTAAAAGAGATGCAACCACTGCAAAGCATCGGGACCCAGAAGCTTCTAGGGGCCCATAAGGGATGAGATTATTGATGCTAAATTATTATAGATTATGTTGTCTGAGTTGTTTAGCCTTCAAAAGCACCTGTTCAATGTTCGTGGCCACTCTTCTATCTTATCTGGTTTTGTGTGTCTGTGTGTGAGTGTGCATGAGTGTGTGCTTATGTTTTGGACGAGAGGAAGAGTCCAAGAAAAATATTTGCACCGGGCTCGATCACGATTGTTATGCTGCTGGGCCTCGCTAATCTGGATAATCCGCAGAACACACTGTCAACAGTGTCAACAGGCGATAAAAAGCAATTCCAAAATGCAAAAATGCCAAAATTAATGTTGGCATTGCACATTTCTGGGAACCGAGGATATGGTGAAACTCGGCGTTTCTCAGAATCTGGTCAGATTTAGGCACAAAAACTCTTCTTCTCTAGTTCAGGAAAAGATCAGTTTCGGCTTGAAGTGCCTGGTTTTGTTTCCACAATCGTGGCTGGAAAATATCCTGATGTTAAAAACAGGCTTTCATAGTCTCAAACATATTAAGATGTTTCACTTAAACCACACAGCTGGAAATAGTTACGTCAGTTGCTTAAATTACTTGGATGAATCTGTTTCTCTCCTGGTTCTTTTAACACTGGTTTCACACACTGATCTCCTGCTTTGCAGCCATTTCATAGAGGCATGATGAGTTATAAAAATGTTTATATGATGCAAATGAAAAGCCCAAATTGAAAGTATCTGTTGCTTGCATAAATGTACCGCGGCAACATTTTATTCCAGCAACTGGGGACGAACAGACCTTTTAACCAGACTGATTTTCATTTTCTGACTCTGACTTCCTTGTGCAAACATCTGTATCGGCTCAGTACGTCATCACCGTAATGCACTTTATGACTTCACACATTCACTCATTGGAATACAAAGTGAGTCAGCTGGAGAGTCCACGCCAGGTTACCTCGTCAGCCACATCCGTCCAACATCCACCATCTGCACGTGCCTCCTAATTAGAACCACACATCTGAGCACAGAACCGCTGCACATCTCAAACACAGATATACTATCCTGACATGTACCGTCTCCCCCCTTCGTCTCCTTTTGTCTGCTCGCCGTGTTGTGAGCGCTGAACACAGGCGAGCACGGCTCGATATAATGTGCTGGAAGATAAAGGAACTGACTCCCTGCCATGCCAAATCTATCCAGAATGCTATTACGGTGCCATGGCAACAGATGAAGACATGCAGGCCTCTCCGGATGGGGGCACCGCTGGTTCACTCGTCTTCGCTGCGAGACTGACTGGCAGGAAAGCTCCATGGGGCTGCTATGGCAACAGACTGATCGTATGCAGAGAGGGGGGTGGGGGGGGGGGTGTTGGCGACTCGTCAGTTTCCCTCCTGAGTTGCAGGAAATTAGACTGACTTTGATGACTTAACCTGCAGCAGATTCCCAATATCGGAATGCAACATGAGGATTTTTTTTAACAGACGGAGATTGATGTTTTGAGCAAGGTTGTACTGGTTAATTTTTTTTTTTAACTCAGTAAGAAAAAAACATGTAAAAGAAAAAAAACTGTGAAAAAATGACAACTGACTGGAACAATATTGTTGTCTTTCAAAACAAACTAAAATAAAATAAAAAATATTAAGGATGTTTTCAGTTTTGGCAGATTTGGTCAAGTTGTTTCATGTTTGCATGATTGTGACTCAATTTGTCTTTACAAAAAGTTGTATTTGTATCGGAATTTTTATGCTAAACTTCTTATATCTTGCCATTTACACATAATAAATAATTTATAATAATTACAATAATAATTATTTAAAAAAACAAATACTTAAACTAATAAAAACTACACATTTTAAACAATAAAATTTAATCTGAAACAAGTAAACCCTCTCTGGAAACTAACTGAAACTAAACTGAACTAAAAACAACAATTAAAAATAAAGTAAAAATAAAAAACTCACAAAAAACAAAAAACTACAACTCCAACTCTGGTGTCATCACATGTGTGCTTCTGGGTTTGTGCGCTCACATTTTTGCTTGTTGGACCAACAGAAAACAGCGGGAAAAGTGATGCAATATGCAGCCATAAAGCAAACTAGACCATCCTCTTGTGAGTTGACACTAAGCTTGCAACTTCTAAAATATGTAGCCACAGACTACTGAAATATGTATGCCAAGTCTGTGCCCAGGAACACAGTTTCTCCAGCCTCCAACCAAGAGCGCTACAGCAGCAGTGGATTTAAAGGGCTGACAGTGCAATCACATCAAACTGTCAGGGGGATAGAAACAATGTCAGGAGTGCGGAGACATCTTCCTCTCTTGTCTCCGCCCCCATCTGCATGAGAAAGGAGGAAATATGAGTTATGGATTTGCTTCAGATGTGAGGGCTCGACAGGGGCGCTTTTTGTATGTTGAGCTGGTCCACTGATTGATCGCCCCCCCCCCCCTCCTCCTCCTCCTCCCCTTGGCAAACGCTCGATGTCAGGGCTGCAATCTGAAAGCAAATACGCTGAATTATTGGAAGTCAGCTCAAAACAGCTGCCGCATCACTCTCTCTGCAAAAAAGAAAAACGAGGATGTAGGGATGACTGGAAGGTGTCAGACGCTAAATGTTACCGTGACAACTCTTGAGATGTTTTGAGATTTTGGCAGAATTCAGATCACATGAGTGTTAAATAAGGTAAAAGTGGTGAATTGCATCACAGTGAAGCATGAAGCTCACTCTGTGCAGCCAGTCGGAAAATGCAGAATGGTGAGCCACATGAGGGCAAGTGGTTTACAGTCAAATAAGTCCGTGCAATCGTTTGTGATGGGAAAACAAGGTGTGTGTGTGTGTGTGTGTGTGTGTGTGTGTGTGCATGTGTGTGTGTGTGTGTGCATGTGTGTGTGAGGGCATGGAGAAACAGAAAAAAAAGGGGAATAATCCAGTCCCTGGAGATGGAAACAGGC
>JAPZDY010000004.1:18591593-18609164 GCA_029783645.1 Ctenochaetus hawaiiensis | reverse complement strand
GGTGTGTGTGTGTGTGTGTGTGTGTGTGTGTGTGTGTGCATGTGTGTGTGTGTGTGCATGTGTGTGTGAGGGCATGGAGAAACAGAAAAAAAACGGGGAATAATCCAGTCCCTGGAGATGGAAACAGGCTGTTGTGCTCCAGTTGCTTCAGCTGCCCTTTGACCCTTTTGTGTGTGTTTGTGTGTGTGGGTGTGTGTGTGTGTGTGTTGCATGCATGGGAACCTGCAGTGATGTGTGTGTGTGTGTGTGTGTGTGTGTGTGTGTGTGTGTGTGTGTGTGAGAGACAGTGCTGGAGGGTTTTCTGCAATTCAGCGAGCATCTTGATTACAAGGAAACACACCACTTAATCTTTCAGAAGCAATTGCGGAGCGATTAATTATTCATCGGTTTATTCAGTACATTGTTACATCAGCGCCGAGGAGACAGTGTGAGAAAATATTATGTTCAAGAATTTAATTAGATGTGGAGAACAAAGAAGGAGACAATGCAATCCTCAATCTTTCTATTTATGATGCACAGAAAAGTGCAGAGCGATGAGCAATAACATAAATACTTTTTTTATATGTGAATACAAACTGGTAATATCTGGTCATTTTACGCATCAAACTCCTATTTTTAACAATTTTTTTTTTCCAGGCTTCATAAGAAAAATGTCTTTAAGTAACAACATGTTAATAACTTGAGTTAAAAACGCACTTGCAAGTGATTATTATGTTATTTAAGGCAGATTTAGTCTCTAACAGAGTGAAGAGTGCTGTCCTCTAGCTGCTGTTGACTTTCTCTGACATTGTGCGGCTGAGAGCTTTGCCTGCTCCACACTGCCATCTTCTGGACACGTGATGCCACAAAAAGCAGAGCTCGATCCATCTGCAGCAGCACTGCTCCTCTCAGTTGCAGCTCATAAAATATTCACCACGAAGCGTGACGCCGACCATTTTTGACCACATGAAATTTGACTCTTGTAAAGTGACATTTGAAATTACAGTTAATTTAAACTTCCTGCACAATTTTTTATGTTATCTTTTGAGTCGGGTTTTAAGATATTTTCTTTAGCTGTATTCAGCTCCTTTAAGATTTTGCATCTCTTTGTGGTCATTCTGTGTCTCTTTTTTTTAAAAGTTTTTTATGTTTCTTTTGGGTCTTTTTAAACCTCTTATGTCATTCAGGCTTTTCTGTAGTCGTTTTGTGTCTCTTTGTGGTAATTTTAAGTCTCTAAATGGTGCTTTTGTTTCTTTTTTTGCTGTTTTTCTATTAATGTTTTTTAAAAAAATCTCTTTATGTTTCTTAATAGGATCTCATTTTGAGTCATCATGTGGTCTCTTTGTCTAACTTTGTGTTTTTTGTGTCTCTGTGTCGTCTTTTTCAATCTCTTTGAGGTCATTTTGGGTTTCTGTGGTATTTTTGTGTCTTCCTCTGGTTGATTTGATGCTTCCTGTCATCTTCCTGTCATCTTCTTTATACTCGTTTTGCATCTCCTAGAAGATGTTTTTGTCTCTTCGTGGTTGTTCTGCATTTCTGTTTGGTCATATTTGTTTCTCTTTGCCTCACATTGTTGAGACTCCTGAGATCTTTGCTGCTGATCACATCAAATATAAATTACTATGTGTGTATTTTGTATTACCGTGTATTGTGTTTATGTTTCTTAACTCAGGGAACATCTGGTGTGAACTCTCCCAGCAGCTCCACGCACATCAAGCCTCAGCAGCGGGAGCAGCTTCCAGTCTCCTTCATCTTCTTTCCCTCCTCACTCCGACTCATCGGCTCCAGCGGCCTCCATGTGTGAACAGAGAAATAATTCAACAGTAGTCCTTCAATGAAATATGAAACCATCCCTGGTGCGACACCGCCTGTAGCTCTGACCAGCTGGAATATTCTGTAAAGGGAAAAGATGAGACCTTCAGCTTCCATGAAGATGTGCCAAAGATTTCTTCCTTTTATCCAGCTGAGAGGCCCCGCTGCAGCATGCAGGGACAAACCAGAGCATCAGAAGCCAGAAAAAAGCCAAATATCAAATTTCTCTGAGAATTGGGATGCTGTTAGCTGAGTCTCTCTTTGAGCCTCGAGTGTGCAGTGCAGGAAAACATGGAAATTGTGCCGGATTTTAAACATAGGGAATTGCTAATTAGCCGTCCCAGTCCAAGGCTCTATTTTTGGAGCCAATAACAGCAGAACTGCCAAAGTATGCATGTTGTTTGCATAACATTTTGGTGAATTTTAACACCTTATTTCATTGTAGAACAGTGCAGCACATTACCAAACTGAAAAGCATCTTTTTACTGACCTCTAGTGGTTGAAATCTCCATGTCTGCTGCAGCATGTGGTGAGAAGTGTTGCACATATAGTCACAACTGACAGTCAGTGTCAGGTTTTATCTTCACACCTCAGCAAAAATATAAATTTAACTGACAAATATACGATTCCACGATGTGATCAATTTGTTTGCAAAGTGTGATCAAATAAGCTCCCACTGTTTTTCAATTAGTTTATTCACTGAACAGTCGATGCAAGTTAGTCCTGATTTTCAAAGTCTCACAGAGATTTACTGATTAAAAACAGCTAGAAGCAGAGTTTTTGTCAATCAGGGAACTTTATCTAAGCAAACCTTCCCACAGGGATGTTGGAGTCAAACAGCCTGTTTGGAGAGCAGTCGTCTAAAGTTTCTGTGCAGCTGTTTGACTGCAAGTAAGCGGGTTTGAATCCTTAGATTGTAGCTAAAATATCAGGAATGTTATTCAAAAAGTTTGTCAATATTTTCTCTGTGCTGCTGATGTGTCCTTCAACAATGTGAATGTGCACAGCCGAACAAAATAAAACAACCTAATTGCTGTTTGTGTCTCAAGTCCAGTTTGTCCAAGTCCAAATTGTAAATACATTTGGCTGAAATGCTTCATTAGAGCTGCTTGAGAACCCTTGGTGCTGATGTTTTGCTCCTTAAACATTTTTTTTTCTTGCCTGATCAAAATTAATAAATATAAATTTGTCTTTAGTGGATTCCTGGTGGTGAATTTAAACTTCCCAAACTTTCAAACTGTGCCGGGAAAGACATTTTCTATCAATTTTTGTGATGTTTAACCATTTTAATGCAAATAATTCAACATGAGAAGCAAAGTCCTTCATATTTAAACTCCAAACCAAAAACGCCTCTCTGAAGTTCACTTTATAACAGAAAGCTAAATGTAATTTCAAGGATCTAATACAATTTGGTTTTTGTTTTCTGGGGCATTTCTACAACCATCCAACCCTCAGTTAACAAATTATTCACCTTTTAATGTCATTCATGGATTACAAAATGTTGTTTTTTAACATCACACTAAAAAATCTGCATGAGTATGCAAATTAAGATTTTATGCATACCTCATACTTCCGGTATAAATTCATTGCATGTGCATTAAACTACTCACTCTTTCAGGTGCTACACACAAATTCCCCTGAAACCACATTGTCCACTGTGTGTGAAACCAGCTGGTCTCACTTTCTCTACATTCATAAGTAAACTTGAGTTTATTTTCTAATCCATCTTAATAACTTGACTCTTTGTCACTGTTCTGCAAACTGTTGCTTTTTTGAGCTCAGTTTTTGGTTAAAGACTAAAACTTGGCGTCACATTGGTTGATTTAGTTCATTCTAATATAAATAAACAAATTGTAGGATTTGATTTTACATCCTCAAAGTTATGGCATACTTAAAATGTAAAACTTGTCTTTAACAAGAACTTTTTAAAAAGTAGAGTGCAGACAATAAGAACTAAATGTTTCTTCAAGGTTTTTATACTTGTGAAAGTTATCTATAAAATGAAATGGAACAACATTCAAGCTTTTAAACATTTCCAGAGAGTTCAGTTAACACCTCTCTATCATAAAGGAAATGGAAAATGCATTTGTCTGCCGCTAATCTACTCTTTCAACCACTCAAAGTGCTTAACAACACAAGTCAGCTTTTACCCACTCACCCACTGATGGCAGGGGGCTTCCATACAACGTGCCAACCTGCCCATTAGGAACACACACATATACACACACACACACACACACACAAACACACACATAAGCAGAGTGCCAGGGATCGAACCAACAACCCTCTTATAAATGGATGACCGGCTCTACCTCCAGAGCCCCAGCCTCCAACATCATAACATGTAAAACATAGACGTTTTATTTGCTGAAGTGCTGCTGTATTGGATTACTTTTAAGTATACCCAGTGTTCATATTTTTGTGTCCACCCTCTGTATGTGAGTGATCTAGCCCTTTTATTGGAGGATGCTCATGTGGCTCAACAATTATGGAATACAGGACTAACTAATAACTACATGAATTAACACCGATTGATAATGATACTCAGTTTTTTTATGTTGAAATAATTTGTCAGTTGCATCTCTTCATATTTTAAACTGCAGCTTTTCAAGGTGCCCTATTGCGGTTTGTCAAATATTCCTTATTTTACATAAAAACAACTTTTTTTTCAAGGATAGGAATTAAAAAAAACAACAAAAATGTTTTTAAACCAGCCTACAGTATCACAATCACATATTTATAAGTGAATTTATACAATTTACCTGTTTGGAGTGGTATTGATGTCCAATCAGGATGCTGTAAATGTTCTAGTCTGTCACAAGATGAATTTTAAAATCAATTTAGAAAAATATCTGCTTCAAATAAAATTTTATCAAATGTGCAGCAAAGCCATTCTTCTTATTCTAAAGAGAAAGAATATCTGCAGAAAAATAGAAAACTAATCAGCAGCTTTAAAAACTGTAAACATGGAGGTGGTGGTGTAATTCCCTATCTGTCCAACAGATGTCCCCCTAATGTCATTTTTTTCCTGCTCCACTCAAAATAAAAGAGGCAGAAATAAATAACCCAGTGTTCATATTGTAGATACATTTATATAATATCTTTTTCTTTACAATGAAATTGATCTGTCACACGAGATGACCAAAAAAAAAAACAAAAAGGCTCACAATACAGTCATTAAACCAAACCTATAGAACCTATGATTGTCACTTACTGCGAGTCACAAAAAAAGTACATACCGCGAATAAATAATCTACAGAAATATGTACAATATGCACAACAAGAATTCAATGGAAGTGCAAATAAAGCTTTGGATCCCTGTACAGGAAAAAAGGGTAAGCGGATGTAGACTGAGCCAGCTGTCCCCAACATACAGTATGAAGCAATAATCATCTAGAAGTCAAGTCATAAAATTTACAGGACATTTAGTAACATTTAGGCTTTGAGCTCCTGCATTTAATGACTTTTTAATAAAGAGCTGAGCAAAAATAATAACAAAAAAAATCAGATAGAAATAAAATGAACACATTACATTATTTACAGTGTAATCGCATTCCACGGAAAATTTAATGCTCGTCGTCCAATGAGGATCAAGGCAACAATCACGGGACTAACAGGCGGCTGAGAGAGACGGAGGAGGCGGAGAGAGAAAGAGGGATCCGGAGAGGAGGCGACTCACTGCAGAGGAGGAAAAAATAAAAAAGAAAAAACCTCTTTGTGCTCCTGCTGGCTCTGCAGGCCGGTGCTGAGAGAGAACAGGCTGCGATATTTAACACTGTACAACTCTGCTACCTTTTCCCCGTCCAGACCGACTGACCGCCAGAGGAGGAAGGAGAAGAGAGCTGGTCGAAGGAGCTGCATGTTTGGTTGTGTGTGCGCGTTTGCCTCAATCCTGTCCGGCGTGGTCGGCAACACACACACATTACACACTTAGCACAATGCACACATGTGAGCTGTCGTTGTCGTCGTCTTCTGCAATGTCCCAAACTTTGAGTCTCTCGTGTTTTCAGGAGCTCTGAGTTACCCAGAGTTCAAGTACTCCAGCGCCACTTCGTAGCAAAACTTGTACTGGTCCTAAGAGAGAAGAAGGTACAGGTGAAAACATTAAAGTTATGCACAGGTGAAATCAACCTGCTACAAGAACCCTGAGTCAGAACAGAAAGAAGGGCTCAAGTTGTCCTCCATCACAAACACAGTTTGTTTTTCAAACACATCAGAAGGACTAGTTGTTGATTTTTGAAGGATGGAGTGAAGAGCCGGTAATTAAAGAAAGAGCGAGGTATGATACATTGTGTACCATATTCCAATGCTGGAGTACTTATTAAGACGCTCATTATTTCATAAATATGCACCATGTATGCATATTTTTGATGAAAGAGCACTCTTCTTCAAACATTAAACAATCTGAAGGGAATCTCTTGATGCAGGTACAAGAAAAAGTGTGGAAACTTACTGATCTCATTTAAGTAAAATTTAGTGACTTTTCAAAGGGGTAATGCATTGATTTTACCTGTGAAGGTCGACTTAATTGGTGCAGGGAGACTTACTTAGCCTCGTAAAACAGCTGTCATCAGGATTACAATGATGAGGGCTTGGATATGATCAATTTTTTTACAGAAATCATAATGAACTGAGGCGAAGAGCTTGAACAAGCTATAGGTTGCATTATGGGAAATGTAGGGTGCAGCTTTGTCGGAGCTTTCCTGCTAATAGGGACTACAAGTCAGGATGTGTTGACCTCTTTTTTTTTTTTTACAAGTTGATAATTTACTTCTTTAACTCAGGCAATTATTTTCATATTCTAGATTTTATTCCAAGTTGAAAAAGTGCTGCAGTGCTCCTCACCAGTAGGTCCACCATGTTGGGTTTGTTGTTCCTTAGTGTTTTGACAGCATGGAAAACGTCCACGGAGCGCTGGTGTTGAAGCATCTCACAGACGATGCTGATGGCACAAAATGTCCCGCTGCGTCCGCCTCCATTCCTGCAGATGTCACAAAGAAGCTGCGCATTAGAAATGTAATTCAAGAAGAGTTAAATGTAGTTTACTTCAATATGGAAAGCCTAAGACTGACAAACAACAGAGAGGTTTGGAAGTTTCATACATTTTGATGCAGTAAAACTCTTCAGTCACTAGGTGGAGATGTTTCATTTTTAATGCCGGCACGGTGTGAGCTTCCCTCTGTTTGAGATGACTTACAGACAGTGGACCACGGTGCGTCCCTCGCCTCCGTCGTACTCCTCCTGCCACTTGTCCACCTGTCGAATCAGCTTGAGGAAGGAGCGCTTGGACATGGGCGTGTCTCTGTACATGGGCCAGCCCAGGAACTGGAACTGCTGCACCATCCGGTAGCCGTCCTGAGGCTGGAGAGGAAGGACACACACCCACACACCGGTTATCCCAGGTTAACACACCAAGAAGGGGGTGGGGGGGTTGGTGGGGGTTAATCGCTGCTTTGCAAAGACGCAGTCAGACTGTAAAGATGCAGGGCTAAGCCGAGCCTCGATGGGGGACAACTGGGACAGGAGATGGATGAGGGCACGAGGAGTCACTGACGAGACGAATGTGCAGATAGACGCTTTGATAGATGAGCACGGTTACTGCTGGAGACGGATAGTTAAGATCCAGGATACAGACGGTCTAAATCACACTCAGACATATCGATCAATAACACTTGTCAGCGATCATGTGTGATTAGGCTGTATTCCACACAGCGTGCTGGTGAAGCCTTTGCCGGCCAACACAATAATGTGAGGAGTGATTATTGACATCTGCGGGCCGACTGTGGGGGTAAGGAGCTTACGCAGGTGACTGCAGGTGACGCTGCCACGAGGCAGGACCCTTCATGTCCAACCCTGCAGGTAGCTTTCATCACGTTTGTCCCAGTTGTGAGATATCTGTCTCTGGCATTTCTTCCTCCATGTGAATAAAAAGGTCATTTCATTTGGTTTATGGTGCTCAAATGATTATGAGCTTTTTTAGCAACTTGTCCTTTTAAAGTCAGTGTCATTGTTATGAAGGATGGTCAACAAACTATCAACAGCTTCAACAGGGATTGTTCCTTCATTAGAAAGCACCACAACACAGTCTGTAGCTCTGTGAGTTATCTCAAGCAGAGGGGCCATCTGTGGCCCCCCAAGGAAAGCGAAATAAATTAGTTTTCTTCTTTGAATTTTTCCCTTTTTTGTTGTTAAACACTGGATACAATTCATTTAAATAAAACAATTAAAGAAGGAAAAACTAGTGTTTGGTTGAGCTGTTCATCATGTCTGCAATGAAATCTTAACTTAAAGGTCACAAGGAGACATTTCTTCAATTCAGGAGCCAAATAAAGCGATCTAGATCACTGTTTCCCGACTTCTTTGGCTCATGTCCCTTTAATATGAATCATATCTACATGTAAACACTTGTCACAGGTTCAATATGTCTATTGGTTGTGATTCGTTTGAGCTTTGCTGTTTTGTCTGATTCATTTTTGGATGCTTGAAGGCTTTTGTCTATTCTAAATTTTATTATCTTGTGACTCTTCAGATTCATCTTGTGAACCCTTCAGGGTTGGAAACCACTCGTCTGGAGTGAGCACATCATTCCTGAGATGTGTATTGTGGTGAAGAAATAAACCTCGGAGACATCTAAATATCTCAAAACATGAACTGTTAAAAGTAAAAGTATTTACCACTTGGTGCACTGAAGGAACTTTGAAGGAACAGTCGAATGGTTCAACTTGGCTTCTACCTTTTTAACAAGGTGTGAAAAATTCCCTCAAGCTGTCTCAAAGACATGCGACTTGTGGCGATCGCACCTACGTCCAATCACTGGTGCAGTGGCATAGTTAAAGAACAGAGTGACTCTGCTTCGGCACAGCTTGAATGGACAGGCCGGCGTATGAGTGGGATGTGTGAGGTGTACAGTCACAGAATAAATTGCCTGTTGTGATCGCCAAAAGGAGGACAAACAAGTCACAAAAGTTGCAAAAAAATGGGCAGCAGAGAAGAAAAAAAAAAAAAACTACTTGACAGCCCGATCGACATTCTTTTTCTGCTAATAAACATGTTTCCGTTTGAAGCATGACTCTCCTGGGTCACCGTACCCGGGCTGCGTTGTAGATCCGAAATATTCTGCTGATGATGTCCTCCTCCAGGTCAGCAGAGACGAACTCCACCTGGATGGGTCCATGACGGTGGACTCCATTTTCTGGCCAGTACTGTGGGCACAACTAAACAAAATAGGCATGTACACACACATACATTCACACACAGAGATATGCAGGTACGCCAGCACACACACACACACAACGAAAACACACAAGGAAAACAAAGAAAATGAAGAGGATTCATTAGTGAGAGAATCAGCGTCTAACCGAAGGCATGTGACATTGATTTCAACTCCTTATGTGAAGACGTTGAAGAGGTTTATGTGGGATTACAATTTTTGAGGACGTGAATCATGAAAAAGAGAAAGAAGGTGAATTAATTCAGTGTGAAGTGCTTTCTTTTTAAAATATCTAAACTGCTTCTTCATGGGAGAACATTCAGACAAGAACTGGAAATATTTTTGACAAACCTGAGCAAACCTTTAACTCATATGTTCGGAGTACGAGAGTTTTTCTCCTCATCCACTGACCCTTTTGTTTAACAAATCAATCGGATTCCTCAAAAACCTTGACTAAATGTCCTCATCTTCTAAAAGAAAAAAGATTCACACGTTCTTTAAAAGCATCTTATATTTCTGGCTAAGAGCAAATCAGAGAATCTTCTCTCTGAGGAGAAATTATAATGAAAAGATAATTCATTAAGAGACAGTTCATTTAGTTAGAAAATAAATCCACAACATTAAGGATGATAAATTAATTTATCAATTATATTTAGAAACACTTGGACTGTTTGGCTATTCATCTGTTTATTAATAAGCATAGTCAACATTTATCTATAAGGCCCATTTTGCTAAGCTATTTATCCAGTTCTTAGTTAATTATTGGCTAAGCTAAGCTAAAGATTAATTAATTGATTTTAGCTGTTGCAGCTGCTTGACTATAACTTTTAGTCACTGTTATCCATTTAAAGTATTTGTTAATTACATAAAGTGAACTCAATCATAAACCTCCAGCAAATATTATCTATTTCAGAACCTCTGATCCTAGCTTAACCTATAGGCCATTTTGGCTAACGTTAGCTATTGTGCTGTTCATTCATTATTGCTAGCTAGCTTTTAAAGATTTACTAGTGTTAGTCTAAGCTACTATAACTTTTTCAACAGCTTATGCCTGTTTTAACCATAAATCCATTACTTTAAGCTCATTTAACTGTGACAGACATCTTTTTAAAATGTTTATGCTTTTAGCTACTTTTATCATTTAACCATTGTTAAGCTAACAGTTTGGACTTCTCTTTTCACTTACAATTTTTTTTCAAAACTGTCATCTGCAATGGTGTCCAGATGCTGCAGGCGACTCCAAAAACTATTTTAATAAAAACATTTTTTTTTATGTTCACATTTGTTGAGCGTCTCCACAGTCTTACCACCACGTCCCCTCATGCTAATTATTCTCTAAGGACTCAGCCTTTGTTTTAAAATCATTGTCAATTAAAAAACTTAAAACTTCAAGGAAAACAAAAAAACTAATCCTTAGTTGTAGCCCTGATTAAAAGTACTAAGCAGTCATTGATAGTGTTATTGACTGCTTGAGCAGCAATGTTAAAAAGTACAGGGGGAGGGGGGAATAAACCCCTGGGACGCCATCATAAGAGCTGCTAAATCTCCCTTATTTCCGCTCCTTAGGAGTGAAAGCCCAGTTAAGAACATGCACCTGCAGAGCCCACCGCCGGCCTCACAGCACTAAATCAGACTCATGGAAGCGTACACACACACAGATGGACAGATGGATTTTGCACTGACAGACATGCCTACATACTGAGTCATGAGCAAACAAGGGAAAAATGAGACTACCTGAGAAGAATGCAAATAACAGGCCTGAGTACACGCATACAGATGGACGGACAAATATACGCTCACTTTTTTTTCCACTAACACACACACACACACACACACACACACAAAAACGCACTAACACATATACAGTCTCTATGGCAGCAAAAGCACTACCTCCTCGCTCCCTTTTGAGAGGCTGTCAAAACTTGACAAATTCAACAGATGCAAAAACAAAGACACTGATGGAGAAGATAGTGAACCTCCACCTCCCTCGTCTCCGTCTACGCCTGCCCTCCTTCCCTTCCCACCTGTGCTGTTTCATTGGCTGGCTGAATGGCTGGCTACAGTGAGAATATTGAATGAAAGGCCTTTTTCTATCCACCCAGTCAGCCAGTCAAGTCAGTCACCTAGGGAAGGGGGATTTGGATGGGGAGAGCATCCTGGCTTCAGGCTTTGATCCCCGGGTGTTATGACAGAGCCTCGGGCTGAGAAATCTGGAGAGTCTCTTCCACAGGCCTGTTTCTCCATCTACCTGCGCTTTCATGGCAAGTCCTCTCCCACTCCACAGCATCTACCTTATTTCAAACATACTCTGTGTACCAATATATGTGAGTTTGCCAGCACAGATACATCCCTGGGCTTTTTACCCGGGTTTATAGTGAGAGAAAACAAAAAAAAAAGCAAAGCTTTTTGTGTGACTTCATTACAAACCAACATCTGATGAAAGCAACCGCCTCATCTGTCATCTGTGCCTCTCACAATATCCAACAAGGATTATTTTGTGTATTTGTGGGTATGTGTGTTGTATCGCGCGTGTATCAGGTCGGGTTTACCTGGGCCGGATCGACGTCGTTGAGCATTACTATGGATGTGCAGTGATAGTCCAGCACCAATCTCCAGAAGTCCTTCACTGTGTTTGGCAGCGGGTGCTGGGTCACTATGAATGCAGATGGCTGCTTGTAACTCTGGAGAGGAAGAAAGATGAAGAAAGATCTGAAAAACTGTCGCTTTAAACGCCGCATGCATATTACATTTACATAGGATGCAAGTGGAAATAAAAATAAACCAATAACCTCCATCCTTTACAGTAACCTGCCTCACACTGAGTGATGTTTTGGCAATTTCCTGTCTAGGATCATTATGCTTTTTAATGTGCTTCCTGGCTCCCAAACAGAGTCCAGTGGAGGCTGAGAGGATCCTGTACCTGAAAGGTCACCTGCTCAATCCGGGCAGGAGCCAAAAAGTCCATCACTGAACATGTGCTTCGTCAAGGTGTTTACTTTATGAGGTCCAATCTGAATTGACACTTGAAAGTTCCTGTACATTACATTTAGGTTCCATTGGTTTCGTGCTGCTGTGCATTTCAGACACTCTGACGAAGAACACAGCTATTTATTAAATGCAAGTTTCAAGTATATCCAAACAACCCCAAGGTCCGTTTATCAGCTGGAACTTTCCAGTTGCCATGAAATTGACTTTGTTTGAAATTATATATTTATTTTTTTTCATTTGATAATTCTGAGGTAGAAAAGATTAAGCCTTTATATTTAAGTGAACAAGGACAAGAGGTCCTTAACATGCTAAGAGAAAAATGGAAATTTCTTCTTGTACAACTCTGACAAAGAGCAAACTCCATCTGCTCTCAAAGATCCTGTGACACAAATACAACCTCCGTAACAGCTGCAAAACAGACCTTTAAGTGAATCTATGTGGTTTTCTACTGTTTCCAAGGTCGAGCTTTAAATTCTTGAACCTCAGTTCAGCTCTTGATTGTCTTTGCAATATGTCTTTTAATGTATAACAGTAAACATTTACATTGTACCACTTGAAAAAATTAGACTTGAACAAGATATAAGAAAACTGTGGCTCAACTTGGCTTCATATGTTTATTTTTTACCTCACTTGTCTGTTCTTTTCAGCACAATGCATTGAATTTCAGCAAATGTCCTCTTGTTTGTTTATGTCCTCTCTATTTTGATGGTTGGACGGTTGGAAAGGAGGCAGTACACCTTCTTCATATTGTTTAGTTGCTTGTTTGTCTTGGGATAATTGTCCATTTACATTTCACTCTGCATCCTGTGGTGTAGCGATTTGCAGGTAAGAACTAAAAGTCCTCAAATCTTAAGAATCAAGGTTACAGCTCTGTGTCGAGATATTTTCAGCATAGTCACAAAGAGAAAATCCATTGTATATGAGGCTGAAATATCAATGTCTCCCCTCGCAGTCATTTTAATGGCCCATGATGTTTTCCATTAACTGCCAAAGACAAAATACCTGCTTTGACATCACTGATTAGCGTTTGACAAGGAAAGCAACATGTGGGAAAGTTCTTGCTCACACGCAGCACGGCAGCTGCAATTTCCTGCCCTGTGACTCAGTGTCAATTTACCACTTTAAAATTACATGGATTTAATTAGCACAAATTCCAATAAGGCTAAAAAGCTCCTTTATGCGACTATGCATAGGAATACCATTGATTATCCCTAAACTGTGATATATTAGTGGCTGTGTTTGACCCTTACGTCCATGAGCGCAGCGTTGATGTAATTGGAGCTCTCCCCGTCGATGGTGATGAGGAAGGGGAGGCAGCGGTCTGGAGGAAGGACGTCCATGCAGCGGTTCTTCTCGTGGTTCCTGGGCAGCAGGGCGATGCTACAGTCTTCCACCCGCAGCGTGGGAGTCACCATATTCAGAGTCTAAAGCAGAATTACATGCTGTCATACCGACGCAGGAAGGTAGGCACTCGGGTCTTGACTGTGCTAATTATCTCCCGATATGGTAATTAACAATGCAATTCTTTAATCAGTTACATTAGCGATAGCTCTGACTCCCCTGATGGGACTGTGAGGAAACTTAGGGGGGTAATGCACCCCATATAACTCTGATTGGTCCAAGAAGGGGGTGCTGCGATTAGAGATTAAAGTAAGGTGACATATTTACTACTGATTGGCCCAGAGGGGGACTGCACCATTCATCAAGAGACAGCATGTTTGCTGTTGTTTTTAACCTAACCTGCACTTGGGATTATGCTTTATTAGGGATGTGCATACAGTGCTTCATTTGCCATTTTTATGTAAAGTCCTTCTCACCCTAAACTCCTCTTTAATGGGGCTGGAGTTGGTCTGCGGGTCCAGGCGGTTCATGTCGTAGTACACGGAACGGAGCTGACTGGCAGGGATGGTGGTGTCACCGCAGAGACATGCCTCCAAAATGGCATCGTGGATGAAGACATACTGCTCCTGCAAAAAACAGCATCCTCATTGCGGATCTATCAGACTTCTTACACTCATGACAACAGACAGTGTTTGTGTTTTTTTGTTATTTTACAACCAGCAGCAGGAGAAATGCATGAGCCAGCTGCATTTTTCGCTGGAAGAACTGCATGACCTTTCAACAACCTCACCATGATTATTCTTTATCCCTAAGGCGGTTTCTATGACTAATATTTGTCATTGCCTATGTTCAAAGGTTACATTACATATTTTTGCATGTTTTGGTACAAAGCTGATTTAATTCTGTTATGAAACTAACATTTTAAAAACCTTGAAGTACTAAGAGGCCTGGAAAAAAGGTATTTTCTTGAATTCCATGACCTTTTACGTTTTTTTTCATGATCCTAAGAAACCTTAGTGATCTTACTCACGTTGAGATGTTATCATCATCATCATTATGTCATTGTCAAAGCAACAGTGCCGGCTTCTTGACAACAAAAACAAACCCCCCATTGTCCTTAACTTCATGCAGAGCACGGGAGGAAATTGCGACACATTTCCTCCTCCTCACATCAGTCAGTCAAGCAGTCGACATGGTGACACAGCTTGAGGCTTGATGCAAATCTTTTTTGAAGTGACATTTTCAGCTGACACTTCCTTGTCACTTCGGACCAGAATCTGCACACATGCACAGGGGTCACTGATTTACGGATTCACAGAGAAAACGTGTGTCGCCATTTGTCAAGTCTAGTGCAGAAAAATGTGAACTGTTGACCTGAGAGTTTAACCGGCTCAGGCTGGGTCAGCGGGCCGGCGGTGATACGGCTCCGAAATCAGGATCTACAGATTGATCAGATCCTCAGATCTCGTCTGAGCTCATAAACTATAAACAACAACAAGGCCTTTCATTTCCGCGGACAGATTAAAAACCACGTCGGAGTTAGTGTCTGGCCACGGGGCTGAGGAGCCGTGCCAATGAAGCTCGAACACCTGCGAGGGAAAACACACACGTACACACACACTTTGAAGGTCACTGAACTTGAGGAGAGTGACTCAGGGTGAACAACATTTGGTCTCCAGTTACTCAAATCCCAATTCGGACATCAACGGTGAAACATTTGCCCATTAAGTCCAATGACGCTTGTGATTTAAAGGGAATTACGGTGAAATGATGCATCCAACGAAACTACGGACACCTCCAGATGGCCGGTGTTCAGGAAAGCGCAGAGTCCTTCAGTAGCCCATACTGGCATAAAGCTGGAGGATGAGCCAGGGATGTTTTTCAGCCATCAATATGAGCTAAATGCTCTCAGTTACAAGCCTCTAAACCCTTTTATTATAGCATGTATTTTGAAAGCACTTGTGCTTAGCATCCTGGGAAATAGTTGGGGAGGGCACTTCAGTGAATATCTTCTGTAAGAAATGATCATAAACGTGTAGAGCTGTAGTCATAAATATATCTGTGGTAATTATAAACACCATTCATCTTATACACAAGCAGGTTAAAACACTGAAGATCACTTTTCCTACAGCCGTCGGTCAGAGGCAGATTATAATTTTGATAGCTTAGTTACGTAATAAAATATATTCCCACTGTTTTGAATATGTGACACTTGAAGTGGCACTTGAAAATGACTGACAGCGAAAAATTAAAACTAATTATGCTGCATTTTAAAAGATAATGGGCATCATCAGTCAGTGGCAAAATGGTTTAAAACCTTTCCTTACTGGATCGCTTTTCCTGGAGAATTAATGACCAATAAATGTCAGGTAATGATTTATTTTTGCCAGAAAAGAATACATGATTTTCAAAATGAGCTCCTCTCTTTGCTTTTAATTCTGAGCATTTGTTCTGGAGCTCCAGAGAAGTGGGGCTTATGCTAAGAATTACTCGCAGATACTAGTTAATCCACGTTTGATGGCAACAGCCTGTCAAGCTGCATCCTCACTCTCTTGTTTTACTGATGAGTCTCTGCGTACGAATCCACCGTGGGACCGGATTTACCGTACCTCAGTCTGGACCATGTTGACCCTCCGTGAGCGCAGCTCCCTCACGCAGTTGTAAATGTCCACCACACCCTCTCTCTCCGCCATGTCCAGCATGATGTCGATGACGATGAAGCAGCCTGTCCTTCCCGCCCCGGCACTGCGAGAAAACGAATCGATTGGAAAACCTCAGGAGGGCAGACACTTGAAGTTTGACCTTGTACTGCAAACTTAGGCTGCAAATTTTTGCTTGAAACAGCTCAAAAAGGATTAATACTACATTTCTTCTGAACTTTTCTAATGTGCAATATGTTCTAACTTAATTATTATCCTGTAATTGTCACTTGTAATCACATAGTTTAGCTTTAAGATAAGATATCTGCCTCTGCATTAACATGAGCAACATTTTTGTTTTTAAATTATACATAAAAAAATCAGCATCACCGCTTGTTTTCCCAAAACAGTGTGCCTGGACTCAGAACAATTGGCAGTCTTGTTTTTTTTTTTGGTATTTTCCTTAGGGACTTTTCTGTGGTAAAAAGTTATAATGAAAACTGTTCTTAGACACGAATCTCAAAACCAACACTGTCTGCACGGCTCAGAACCACCAGAGGTAACTGAGAAAATGTATTTGTTTTCTTTGTAACACAGTTGAAATGAAGCTTTGAGAACAAAGGCACATTGAATACAGATATGATTTTCTATCACTAACAATAAAACTGACAAACAAAGACACTCCTGCTAGACGAAATAATTTTGTCCCTCATTTTCTTTGGTTATGTTCTGGTTTGTCTTAAAATTCCTGGCAATGATGTACGGTTGTTTACGTTCCAATCTCCAGAACTGCTGGTTCAAGACAACAGGTGCAAGGACTGGCTGGACGGAGTTGGATCAAATATATGAAAAAGTGGGTTCAGTTGCGGTGCACACCAACCTGCAGTGAACCACCATTGGCCCAGCGTTGGTCAGGGTCTTGGACTTGACTCTTCTAATGAACCCCAGCAGGCCTGTGGCGTGATACGGCACACCGTGGTCTGGCCAGCCCGTGAAGTGAAACTGCCGGATCTCCCGGATCTCATGAGCCCCTCTCTGAGGAATGGAGTCATCACGGTAAATACACAAAGTGCAGGAGAAGACAGCGGGCATGTGGTGAAAAGACAGAGGATACAGTGTGCAGAGGATGTGAAAGGTCCTTCTGAAGCAAATACAGAGCTGGATTGAATACAAACACACACTTCATGGGTAAAGCAGCGGAGAGGTTGAGCAAAGTTTCTATTATCTAACAGCAAACAGGATGTTCAAGGCCACTGTAGCACTCAGTTATGCACCATCTCTCCGGGGACAAAGGGCTGTATTTCATATATTTATGATCTGCACTCTGGATGTGACATATGAACTGTAGTTCTTGCATTTTTAGAAGGTTTTTGCCCAGGTATAAGTGAACTATACAAAAATTCATCCTTTGCCTGGATGTCATAACCAAGTAGGCTATCTAAAAAAACAAAACAAAACTGTTTTGTGTATTAACATGAATTTTAAAAAAAGTATTGTATTTTATTATAGGGCTCTATGGGAATATTTCAGTTTTTTTAAGTCAGCCTTAAGTGGCCATGGGAAATACTTATTTTTTTAGTCCTAGAAGTTCTCCTTTGATTG
>JAPZDY010000004.1:18571885-18591493 GCA_029783645.1 Ctenochaetus hawaiiensis | reverse complement strand
GAAGTTCTCCTTTGATTGCAATCTACCAAACAATCCAATCATCAACACTATTCAAATCCTACAAACAAAGTATTTATCTAGAGATGTGTTTGCTAAATAAAGAGTAAAAAAATGACGAAAACAAAATAATTCTGCAGCTTCTCCTGCAGGTTCATGCTAGAAATTGTGAGGTGAAAACAACTGTGATTAGAGGATTTTTAAGTTATTCATGAACCGTGTTTGACAGCACTTGTCATAATAAAACGACCCTGATGAGTTGTTTTAAAGTTTTACATTTGGAACAGTACTAAGTCCCTTTTGATAAAGTCAGAGCAGCAAAGAAACTTTTGGAGTGACTCCATGTCAACGAATCTCAAGGTTCCTTTGAACAAAGAACATCACCCATAATTTCTTCAGCCAAACTGCTCAATAGCCAAAGGTTGAGGTCTAGTACTGAATATCTCCCAGCAGGCTGAAGCTGAAGAACTATGAGTGTTGTTTTAAATCTTTTAGAGGCTGCTGAAGGTTAAAAAGCGTACCTTTTCTACCGCAAAGGTCCTGATGACGTACTCTGAGAGCAGCTCTGTCTCTATCAGCGTCACCTTGATGTCTCTGTAGATCTCAGTGTCATCAGGCCAGTACTTACAGCACTTCACCTGAGAGTGACAGAAACAAGTGTTTCATTATGTTTTATAACCACGAGCGCACATGCTGCATGCTAACCGCAATGCATTTACATTTGCGCACACACACACATACACAGCACTTTATTTCCCTGCACACACACACACTCACACACACACACACACCCTCGTACCGAATTATGTGACTGCCTGCAAGTTTCCAGGCCATCATTTTTTCCAATAAAGATAATTGTCACATAACATTACCTCGCGTTTGCCGCCTGATATTTCAGTTTCTGAAGCATTTCTTTCAAGTCGAAATGAGATTCGCCTCATATTAGTTTCGACCTCGGGTCAAGAATCTGCTGTAAATGGGAATCTTATGTATCGATGGAGAGCTCATTCTCACATTATTGCTTTTTCATTCTCACATCGATAATGTGAAAATGAGTAAAGGTAGACTGCACAGAACCCTGGAACGGAGCAGAATAGGTGCAGATAGTGAGCAGGATTTGTCCACCTTAAATTTTTGACTACCAGTGCGGAGAAATAGGACAAAACATTAAAAAATAGTGTATCACAATTGGATGAGGGAGACATAATGACAATCCAATAATGATATGAAATAATAAACCCTAAGCTATTTAAAACAGATTTCCCAACAGAAATCTAAAACACCCCACTGGAAATATTACTTATATTAGGTATCATAAGAGTGCAAAATTACCCCCCCCCCTCCTTTTTTCCCCCCTTTCAATTAAACTGTTGATACAGAGGGGGTATGGCTGGTAAAGCTGGAGATGGAGACTGAGATCGTGGAGGTATATGATAATTTTTTGATGAAGGATAAATGCGACATCAGCCACAACTAGATTCAATTTTCATTTCTGGATTCTGTGTGCTGATTAGGAATGAAATGAGATTTTGGTTTTGTGGAGTGACACAGACAGAGAGGGACTTTCAGGTCCCTCTCTCTGACACTCCTGATGACTAATCCCCCGATGACAATCACAAATCCACCGTCCGCTTCCAGCCAGATTGAATTAGGCAAAAGCCATTACCTTATTAGATCACTCTGAATCAGGCGCCTGGTTTTTTTTTGGGGGGGGAATTAGCCTTTGGGCTAAATTATTCTGGCGTACACACAGATGTTCTTTTGCGTGGGCCCACTTTGGAGTCTGGTGTGTACGAAGCACTTGAACTTGTTCGCTCGCGTGGATAAAGTGTATGGAAAAGAAGTGCACACAGCATCACCTCATCACACACATCAGCACACCACCTTCTAAACCAAATCTCTCATACATCAAAGTGCGTCAAGCGCCGCCCCTGAGTGTGAGACCTGCGGGACAGAGGCTGTGTGTGTGTGTGTGTGTGTGTCTGTGCCAGGATTTCCCAGAGTTCATCAGTGACTGTGCCGAGCAGATGGCCCACTGTGATATGGCGGAGTGATTTTATGGGGCCCACAGTGGAGCCACCGTCACTGTGACCAACTGTGCCTGCCCGCCCGCCATTGGACAAGGATCATATAACAGACGGTTTGGGGGCCGGGGCCCGCCGAGGACGGCACTGCAGCTAAGCAGGTGTGGAGAAGGTGTTGGGCGGGGCGGGCCGGGCTCAGCTACTGTAGAGGAACGGCCTAATGAGGTACCTAGAGATGGGCCCATGAATCATTATCAGCTCTGCTACATTTAAGCTCCACCAAAAAATGCACATCAGCGAAATCAAGGTGTGCCTGTGTTTAAGGGGCTTTCGGTGCGAATGTGTTTAAAATTCTTGGAGGAAATCCCCCCCGGCAGTCAAAGCATTACACTGTACGTTAAGACCTTCATTTTCTCTTGATTATAACCTAACCAGGAGGAACTACAGTGTGAGTTAAGTGGAACAAATTAGGACTGAAGTAGGGCCCTAGGTTTTTTTTTTTTCTTCTGTTCGTGGCAGGCCATATGCTGAAATGAATAAAAGGAAAGTCAAGGCTCTGCCATTAGTTTGAACATTATGAACCTTCCTCACCACTCAATAACGGTCCCCTTTTTTTTTTTTTTCCAACGAGGACAACATTAAGAGACGACGTTTCTGCTCCGAGGAGCCTGGTAGAAGCTGGCGCCTACAGCAGACTATAATCTCCTGTTATAGAGCCGCTGAGATGAATCAGGAGTCAGTTGCCTGGATGCCTCTCTGGTAATGAAGGCCATCAATCAGTTTCTTCTCACTTCTCACTGATCAGATAGACGGAAAAAGAGCTGGCGGCCAGCGAGACCCACGCCTCACTAAGCACACACACACACACGGAAACATCTGGGCGCTGATGTTCACTGACACACATGTACACACATTCACACACACACAAAGATAAAGATGACTCTGTTTGCCTGAGATACCATCAGGCTGTCGGTCCACATGGGGGGTCGGAGGGCAAGACGGTCTTATTTGAGATCTGCAATTAGAATAAACTTGTAATTAATACCCACCCTGCCCACTTCCACCAGGTTGGTCACCATGACGATGGCCGCCGTGTTCTCCTGCCAGACCATCCTCCAGAAGTCGAAGACCGTCTCTTGCATGGGTCCTTCAAGAGTGAGAGACAGAGAGTCGATGACGTTGTAGAAAAAAAACAAACCAAAAATAAACCACCAAAATATATCCAGAGAAGAATTTTTCAACATTTGTGACACTGTTCATGTGCTGGAATAAACAAACAGTTTTTATAAATATAGACATCATTCCTTGTATACTTTGTTTATCCTTTATCAAGTTAGCACTAAACTGCGATACAAAATTAAATAGAGACATTAAAACCAGTGGTCTATACTTATGATTGTCACTCTAACAATGAATTAGGACAGAAAAATGTAAAGATCTGTCACATTGTTGAACTGCCAGACTCCTCAGAAGGCACTAAATCACATATTTTTCACTCCATAATCACTATGTGTACAATTATTCAACATACTTTATTTTAATAATAAGTAAAACAACAAAAAAACAAAACAGTAGTATATCTCCTAGAGATGGGTAACCATGGTAACCCATGCCAATGACAAATCAACTTGAAAAAAAAATATCAGTCTTAGCAGAGTGAAACTGTATGTACATTTAAGCTGAAGTGTTATTGAAGTTTTGACAAGGCTGCCTCGGTTGCCGTCTGCTGTTGTCTGTTATGTTGTCATTCTTGTCAATACTGCATTGCATTGTGGGATATTTACTCCAGCACAGTATCTAGTGTTTGTATACAATAACTTTCCCCAGAGATATTATGGACCTTATCTGCTATTGATTCCATAAAATCATATGGTTTTGGACATACTGACACTATTTCAAACTTCATGCACCTTTTAATCAGTAACTTATTTGTACATTTACTCTATTACACTACGTATTTATCCTGGTTTCATTTTATAGGTTTGTGCAACAGAAACTCTTTTTCTTTTTCCATAAAGACTCCAGTAAACATCCTTTTGACCCTCCATGAGAAGTGACATAACCTAGATACTACCTGAACACCCAAACAAATTATGTTTCCACCTGAACATTACACTCAGACATGATGCTTGAACTTCTAAATCCAAACACATCTGCATTAAGATGCTGCTATAGTAGTCTGCACACCACTGGGGAGATTTTCCACAACATTTTAAAACCTGGCTGCAGGAATTTTCCCTCATTTAGCCACAAAAGCATTAATGAGGTCAATCACTGATGTTATTGATGAGACCTGGCTCTGGAGTTCCAGTTTATCCTAAAAGCGCTGGATGGGGCTGAGGTCAGAGCTCTGATTGGATCAGTCATGTTTCTCTATACTAATCTTAGAAACATCATATATATGCACCTAGCTTTGTGCATGTTAAAAAAAAGCTATTAAACACCATTGTGTGCTGGAGCTTTGAGACTTTACTAGTTTGAACTGAGGGATGCAGCCCCAGTGATGCACAACGATCTGTGTATTTCCTCAAATATGTTTCATTTTCTATTTTTTTTATCAGTGACTCCTTGTTAAATTCAAAGAAGTGGTTTAAATTTATGTGTTGCATATATTATTTATTTTACTCTGTTTATACATACGCCGTGGCAACATGTTTTTTGATCATGTTGTCGAGCCAATAAAGCTCCTGTCTCTGTCTTCAGAGGCAGCCAGGGAAGCAGATCAACTTACACACAATATAAACACAGGGGATTTGGAGGTATTACAGTCCTACAGCAACAATGCAGTTTGTAGAGCATTTTCTCCTCCATTTTCACTACTCATATCGAGCATTGAAAAACATGTCAAATCAGATTTATTTATAGTGCTTTCTACAACAGATTCCTCGCAAAATGTGTTCACTTTACAGCAGAGGGAGCAAATACGGATAGAAAAAAGGGGGAACAAATAAATCATAAATTTAAAGATGAGGCTAAAGCCAGTGTGTGTGTGTGTGTGTGTGCGTGTGTGTGTGTGGCTAGGCTCAAAGCAATTACCACTTCACCTCATCTGTTCAACACCAACCTTTCCACCGAACCGAACCCAAACGCGTCTGCTGAACATCAAAATAAATGAGCAGAGAGCCATTGAATGCCTCCAATATTTAAAACTCCACTGAGCAATAATTGTGGATTGATAGGAATTTAATTATTATTCTGGTTAATTAAAATTATTAATATTAGTTTTAATCATGCAGCAAGTGGAAAAAAAAAATTACTTCTGACAAATTAATTAGTGAATGCAAATCTCTGCAGTTGTGCATTCTCCTGCGTTGGCCTAAATTACCTGGAGACATGACAAATTATGCAGACACACACAGAGACACAGGAGAAGACAGAGTCACACAACAACATGACGCAGACACACACTGTTAGTGTTTTTCCTCCCTGTTATTTATGTGGTTATAAATAAAGTATATTTAAGCTCTTAAAACTGATTACCAACGACTGGGTCGATTTTCTTTCTTACATTGTTTTTTCTCTTTGTTTTGATGTGAAATTAGACAAATTTTTTTATTTTAATGACTCCTTTTTATCAGTATCACAAAGTTTTTCATGCTGTTTTACAAGATACCATTCTTCAGAACAATTTAGGGGTCAGTGTCTTGCTCAGGAAAAGTTATTTTTCCTGAAAGTTAAAAGTAGCACCATTCAATTTAGTCCACAGAGGAGCTTTAATAGCAGAAACATGGTGATACAACATGGCAGACTCTGTGGAAGAGGTTAGTCCTTCTCTGTATCTATCAAAAGCTCATTCTAAGATAACAAAAGCACCTCTTTCAGGTGATTGTACTCTTATGAAAACACAATACTGAAACACAATACATAACTATTAATATTATATTCAGTGCCTGCCAATAGACCTACATTAATCCTGCAGACTGCTCCTTCAAATATCAACTTTCATTCAACCTTCATGAGAACTGGATTATTCAGCCGCTTTGCTAATGACGTCAAATTGTTTTCATGTGGTTGTAAAATGTGCACATTAAACCTGACACCACTCATTACTACCGCTGATACACTCATGCCAATATCGTTTGCTGCTGCAGCTCCTTCCACCACCCCATACCTCTGCCTTATGTGCTTTATTTTAGAATTTGGAATTTAATTAAGTTTCCTGTATGTTAATTAAAGAGTGATTAGCTTTTATTCTTTAAAAAGCCCCCCGCCCCCCTTTCACCAAATCTATCTGGATCACTTATCTTCTATACTTGTTTAAAATCCAGATGTATCTCTCACTTTAGCACACTGTTTGTTCAGTGAAAGAAGCACAGTTGTCAATCTTTTCAAATTTAAGGCTTAAAGGGGCATCTTGAAGCTGATTGGTTAACATGCATGCTCTTCTATAAAACCTCAAAATCTCCTGTTTGACACTGAGTGGGACCTCTGATGCTTGTCAGCTCCATCTCTCTCTCTCTCTTCCTTCATTTCCTGTCTGTATCTCAAATTTAATGATCAAATTAAGGAAAAAAATGCCCCCCCCTCCCAAAAAAAATCATTTTATTGCATATAAACTGTTTGTAATCATTTGAGAAGCAGCTCCAGGATCCTTTTCTATTATTGTGGTGTTTGTGTTCCTTATTGGCTTCTGTCATCTGCAACAAGCTAATTTCCCTCAGGGGCATCAACAACATGTCATCAGCGTTTTAATCACTTGATTGATCAAGCCATGTTTCATTTGCTTTCCGTGGTGCCCCAACACTTCTTGACTGTCTATTCTCCGACTGTGCTCGAGCTCAGCCTCATGTGACTTACTTTAAATCACTTCCTCACAAACTCTGCAGTGAAATTTAGGAGACTTTTTGCTAAAAAAAAAAAAAAAAAAGACAAATGATCCAAAATGAACCATCAACTCCACGATCATGTTTCAGCTGCCAGCCTGTTCATCTGGGAAATATTTTGCAGAGCACAATGGTTGTATTTTTAAAAAAAAAAAAAAATTTTTTTCCATGGTAATTGGATATGTAGAAATTTGGAACGACGCTCCTCAGTATCTTCCATTTGTATTCCCACATTTCCTCTGCTTTGCAGGAGGTGGCTCGTCTCAATTTTAACTGCAGGACCTCAGTATTCACTTCCAGTCACTTCCAGTCTTTCCAATAACTAGCCAACCTGATTGAACCACCCACTCTACCTCCTACACTTGTCCCCAAGGGAGGATACACACTGTTGAGAAGTTTGAGAGAGGGAGACTGAGAAGCAGGACAGCTGGTGTGTAGGACTTCAGTAACACAATAACACTTGGCATTGTACGCTAAATCATCCAATGGGAGGCTCCTGCCAAGCTTCACTCGGCCAGTTTATGTTTCCATACGCATGTAGAGACGGAGAATAGGTGAAGAGGAGATGCTGGGCAGCGCTGAACCTGATGACAGTCATAAGGAAGTGAATATGGCTCCTGATGGAAAGGTGAATAAGAGCAAACAGACCTCAAACACAAACAGTTTGACAGCTTTCATGAGGAAGTGCTGAGGTCTTAAGAGTTCAACGCAACTAGTGGTGACAATTGAAGAGTTTCAGTTTTTCTAATGATCATTGTTTTGTGTTTCTAACAATTTCTGCAGAAAAAAAGCTTGATTTTTAAATCTGTCAGGAATCTAACAGTTGGTGTTTCTTCTGCTGCATGTTGTCACTGCTGTGATCAACTAACTTTTCAGTTAACAAGCAGTAAATTAGGTTTATTATGTGATTTTTACATCTGAAAATTGACACGGGAAATACAAGGTGAAGAGAAAAATGGCAAAATGGCAAGAAAGCATGCTGAAAAACATTATTAGTTACCGACACAGTGAAGTGACCTATGTTTTCCTGACAACAACCACCAGCGGTTGAGTGAATGACTGCTGTCCCCTTGTTTTGCCTCCTCAAGGACCCTCTCAGGTGAGTCCTTGAGATGGAGGTATGACTGCATGAAGGCCGATGTCCATTTTCTCAAACACTGCATACTTGAATTTTCAATCACCCAATCAGAAATATAACAAAAGTTATTAACAAAACTTATGGAGTTAAACTGCATATGCATGAAATGAGAGGCGTGTAACTCATTTTCATTTACCTCGGGCCAAAAAGTTATCAGCCACCACTACGAAAACCAAAACAAACACCCCATTTTCCATTCTCCTCAATTTTAGTTACATACAATTTTAACTGTGTTTTGGGGTACAATAACAATAACAAAGCTTTTATGAGGAGTTGTGCCCTGTTACTTGTGTTTTTTGATGTAGATTGAAGAAACAAGATGTGTTATGTTATTTATGAATCTTTTAAAGTACTCATAGGGGGATTTTAGCTAGCTGCTTCCAGTCTTTATGCTAAGCTAAGCTAATCCCCAGCGGGCTCTCACTCCTTGGTTCATGCACAGACATGAAAGCACAAGTAAGCATATTTTCAAAATGTTGAAACAGTGTTTTTAAAAAACAGACTGCTCCATGGAATGGTATGTATTCTCTAGAAAATAATAATAAACAGAAAAATTCCTGTATTTCAAACACATAAACAATGACAAATGATATGTCTGACACAGGCACAAAAAAAGGAGTCAAGACACAAATTAACATGTATGAACTTTAAAGTTTCATGCAATCACATCCTCTGGATGAAGAGCTTTGGTTTGGAAATTGGTTTGAGAGCTCACTTGAGGAACTTCAAGGAAAAGCAGCGTTTGTAGTTGGCGTGCATGGGGCCTACTTGGAGAAGTTTGGAGGAGGCACTTCACAGAGGAAGAACACCGGCAGAAGCTTCACTTCCAGCTGTCAGAGAGGTAATGCTGCTGCTGCAGCAGACGCTATGTTTTGGGACTCGGCCTGCTCCTCATCAGAAGCAGAGAGTGTGACAGCTGCAGAAATCCCCCAGCCAGGTACGCCGCAAAACTCCTGATCAACGTGCGCGCATACACACTCGCAGACAAACACGTTCCTCTCTTGCCCATTAATATTACATGTGGCAGACTTTAGCATAATGTACACTCACTTATCATTGATTTGCTCTCTCTCTCTCTCTCTTCCCATCTCCCATCCCTCACCCCCCGTTGGGCTTTGAGATGTTAACCTGTAAATAATAAAACTTTTGCGCTGCTGGTGACATTTGGCGCTTGTGAAGGAGGAGAGGGGAAGAGCGGAGAAGACCGGAGGGGGAAAAGCTTGATGAAATTGAACCCTTTCCTGCATCATGAATATTTTTCACATCACCAGGAGGATGCAGGGACTTATCAGAGCTGTTTGTGCCCAGGCGCCGGTGTAATTCACAGTCTCTACAAGGAAGGAGCTCATGTCTGATCGGTATTTAAACGATCCGAAGGACATAAAAATGGACTGAGGCGAGGCGGCAAACTGGGAGGGCTGAGCTGCACACACACGCCCAATCTGCTAAGTAGGTGAGCTGCAGTTGGTGTTGGTGAATTACTGAGAGTCAGTTGTTGTATTACTGCAGCAAAAAAAAAATAAAAAAAAGCAGTGGATGAGAGAATGACCTACATAATGAGGAGTGGAGCTTGGGTGATGAGGCTTTTATGGAGTGACAGCTGTTCTACCTGCCGTTGTCACCTTGACAGAGCAAAGGGACTCATCAATAAACCCCAAACTAATGAGTGTCATTGTAGTTTATAGCATAAGAGAATGAGGACAACGTTATCCCACACGTCTGCCATATTAAACACACCCTCAACCGCCCTCACAACCAATTTATGACAAAGATTTTTTAGCTTATCCAGCACTATCGCGGGTGTCATCATTTTCTGAGCTACCGCTGGTCCCGGTGGACTTGAGTGGAAGTGTCACTCAACTGAAAAACTTTACTGGGTGAGAGAAGAGACTACTTCCTCATTTTCAGCAACTGTGCCAATGCCCAGGTGCTCTTTTCAGGTGCTACAGTATGCACTTTGCCTGACTGAGAGAGACAGGTCTGTGTCTGGCTTTCCTATCATCTCGGGCTGCTCTTTGCCTCAGTGTCAGCAGACTGAGCCTTCCTTCCTGTCAGTCTGCCGGAGCTGATGATGAATTATAAAAGGGCCTGCTCTCCTAGAGAATACAGATGTTTCCACACACACACGCACACACACACATGCACGGCTCCTTTCTTTCATACTGGATGGCTCCACACAGTGAAAAGTCTTATCACGCTTGCGATACAGTCGATGGAAAATGAGGACTTATTATGCGAGCTCAATGAGAAAACAGGGGCTAATTAACTTGAATGCAAACACGTTTGGCTTCTCGAGCTTTTCATCTTAGAGAGGGCTTCTGTTTGCAATATTTCTTTGACTGCTGATCTCCATATGCATATTTTTAAAAAACGAAATATGGATTGCTCTTAATGACTATGGGACAATTATAGAAGTCATAATAATACAGTTGAAATCCCTTTCAGCGGTAAACGCGCCCGTTAAAGTGGCTTGTTTTTGCGAACCGAAGCCCCGCAGGAGTGAGACACCACTTGACAGACTGCTCAGTTTTGAGTGTTTGACTTGTTGGTCAGTGCATACCAGGTGCCGTGCAGACAGAAAAAAAAAAGAAAGAAAAAGAAAGAAAGACAAGGAAAACGAGCGGCCGCTGCCTGATTGGTATGCCATCTCTTTCTGAAGTAAGAGCAAACAGAGGGTTGTTTTAATTGAGACACTGAGGAAGAGAGGCAATGCACTAATAAACAGGTAATTATGCAACTCCCAGCTCCGCCAAAGCAGATTGTGAATCCATTAAGGCCTCTTCGCAAAAACGCCTCTTCCTTTTTTTTTTCTTCCTCTCCTGAATTTTTTTTTTTTTCCTCTAAAGTGGTACGCAAAATCCCCATGCATGCAGCCCTGTTGTGTGGGAGAGAGGCCCTCCATGCAAAAAATTCATAACAATTAACCATCAATCAGACTTAACCTCTGGGGTCGCGGTAAGTGCTCCTCGCCCCGTGAATCTGCCGGCCAGATTAACACAGTGACAAAATGTGCCTGTACATGTCAGCTAATCCATTTATTTATTCAGCTTTCTCCCAGACCGCCTGATTAATCGCTCCCACACCACCAATGGAAGAGGAAAGAGACAGAGGGAGGAAACGTGCTGCTTTGTGAGCTCACGGGTCCATAAGTGTGTGTTGTATGTGTATGTGTGTGTGTGTGTGTGCAGTGAGCAGTACCAGATTCCCAGAACACACACTTGACTGAGCATCAAAGAGCAGTTTGTGAGAGCGTATGTAAACAACGATGGGGATGTTCGGAGTGATATTTGCGAATACCTGCACAGATCCATCTGACAGCCGTAAATTCTCACCACCCACACATTTCGACCCAAAGTGCCTTAAAAATTTTAAAAAAAAAAAAAGTTTTTTTTCTCACCTTGAGTGGCGATGTAGTGGTTCGGCCTGTGGTAGCCCTGCAAAACAGAAAAGAGAACAAGAGTCAAATTCCTCCTACTCGTACCAGCTGTGTTGAGGCCATCTCTCTCAGAAAACACACACCATCTTTGATATTTTGGTCTGTTTTCTCACGACGCAGGTTGACCCTCGCATGCAAACCCTGTTTATTCTCGCACGGCAAACCCACAAACGATGCATTTACATACTTAACTGCACAAAACAGATTTGAAGTGTATGGAATCCCATTTCACAGCTGTTTGCTGTTTCAGATGATTTTTTTTTTGCAGGAAAAAACAAATAACTTTGCTGCAGCTCCGTCTTAAGAGGAACGGTTTGAATGTGTGTACATTGTCAAGCTGCCAGCTGTTTTGCAACTGTAAACCCATTCAGTTCTTTGTTTCAACATCTGACTGATTGAGAAAAAAAAAAAAAAAGAAAAGCGACTGAAAGCTAGTGATGGATGCTGCAGGATACGAGATGCATAAACGCTCTCCATCACACACTCTATATGCAGCACACCTCTGGAGTAAGCAGCCAAAGTGTTGATAATCCCCAAGATGCAACTAACAGCACTGATCTTTACAACAGGCCCCCTAGTCTCACGGATTACTCTAATCCCTTCAAGTTTTATTTGTCCAATTCCTTGTCTTCTCTCCAGAGATATGAGGCAGGAAACAAAACATTAGGACTTAAAGGCTCTTCCCAGGCCCTGCCTCCTCTTGATTGTCTTCTCCCCCCTCCACCCACCCCGGCTGCTCTGCTTATCTCCCTCATATTCAATTTAACTTGGACTGTGATTAACGCTCCTCCAATGAAGGGAGAAAGACACAAAGGATATTTTGCTCACTCTCTCTCTCATCCACAGGGCTCCTTTCAGCTATTCAACTGTCCTCCATTTTTAATGACTTCTTTATCTCTGGACTGAGGAGGAGATTTGTTTGTGCTTTCATGTAAGTTCTGTCAAGTAAAGTGGAGGCCCGGCACGCTGTCGGATTAGAGAGGGAGAGACAGGAAGAAAGGAAGGCCTTGGCAGTGACTGTCAGGTGAGTAGAGCTTACTATAAATGGACTTGCGGCTTTTCAGACGCATGTTACATTGGGTACAGAAGAGTGTGTCTTCTTGAACAACACAAAGAGATAAACGCAGACGTGTCCGTGTCGAAAATATTAATTAAACAGGCTTTGTTTTCGGGGATGTGTAAATTACTAATGAGGATTCAATATGTGTCATGCTCTTTGTATTTTGCGCTGCATTGCTTATAGTGATGATCATTTACATTAATTCTTTTCAGTAACAGTGGGGTGCAGACGGTCCATGTGCAGCATGAAATGTTTTTAGCCTCAGGCCATGAATTTGTATTTTCAGTTTGAATACTATTAGATAGTCAACTTTGTATATCTGGGGTACCAACCCTATCACCTGCAAATGCATTGAAATACTACTTATTCGCTTTGCCAAATACATTTCGGAAGAAACTTCCTCTATTAGGTTCACTGGCAACTTTTCTTTTATGATAAAAGCTGGATTAGTAACAAGGCGAAGTGAGACACTGCCTCGCCCTCAGACCCTGAGGGACTACGAAAGCTCCGGATTTATTCTAGGTATGTCAGTCGTTTTGTGGTAATTTGTCATTTTTTGTGATTGTGCACAACTGTTGCACCATATCATATGGGCCTTAAGGTTAGTTTTGCATTATTAGATGTATTATTACTTCTCTTATATTTCTCTCTCAGTTTTCTTGTCTTTTCTTTGATATTTTTACCTCAACAGGCACCAAATGAAACAATATGTGTAGAAATAAATCAGCGTCTCGACGGACTCCTCATAGGTCACGTCAATACTCAGGAAGGAAACATAGTGCATGCACATCAACTGTGCTCATGAGTAGGAAAAATCCACTGATGAATATGAGGAAAATAAAGTCCTAATGTCATTATTTTCCTCATTCATGTCAATACTCAGACTGTAATCTGTGATAAGAAGTTGCAAGCAGAAACTGATTTTGGAGTTCAAGGGCCAAAAATACTTGGGAACCGTCATTGTAGAGAAGCTCTGTGTCCAAATTTGCACAGCTTATATTAGTTTCAGGTTTTAAAACACTTACAGCAGGTTATAGAAAGATGATGGTCTTTCTTGAAAGTCAAAAAAGTGAAAATGTCCCATCTTGTTCTTTCAGACAATTCAGTTTCCACAACCGTGATTTCTAACTGAGACCACAACCTTCATCTCAGCCGAACCAAAAGCTCTCAGTTGGCTTAGCACAACCATAACACAATAATAATGCTTTAGTTGTGCAGTAGTTATCGCAGAGAAAAGCTAATGAAATGTGTTGATGGTAAACATGCTACAGATAAACTCAGTGTGAACGTTTTGCATCTGCAGTTACTGTATGTTCAATTAAAACCGAACTGCTTACACGCCTCCTTCCTATGTCAATAAAAATTAAATCTCACGAACACAAATGAGTCGTATATGAATGTAGTTGTTAGGAGATGGGGGGGGGGGGTTGTTAGGTGAAACAGAGTGACTTGAGTTCTGTGCACAACGCACACGGGGGCTGCTGTAGCACATCACTGCATTGCTTCAGCATATACTGCACAAACCATCAAACCTCTTTGAACACAACGCGTACACGAACACAACTCTGCAGACAACAAGCCATTACACTGTTTCCTTGCCTTCCTAAATGCTTATGAAAATACTCAATCAGCTGCAGAGAAAAGAAACACACCCAACCGGTTCTGCTTACTCGTACATGACTCGAAATAATCGGCAGTATAATAACAAACACTGTGGGAAATGCTCTACACATAAGAGTTTATTGGCCAGGACAAGCTTCTGGATGGGTTAAAAAGCTTTCTGAAGAGCAAAAACATCATTACCCATCTGCCCGCATTTCTGCTAAGTACTTTTTCAATGAAGCTGGCAGAGCAGTGGAAATCCTTTTCAATCAGGACCCTCTTTAATATGCGTATATTCTTATCTTATAATGGAGCTCTCGCCATTGTGAGAGTCTTCTCCGCAGCACCCCTTTCCACAGCATAATGGGCCATAAACTGAATAGAGGGAAAGGTAAATAATTTAAGCCCCCTGCATTTGCCGTGGCACACCTTGCATTATGAATTTATGTTTGAAGGCGTAACAAGAGATTACAAATTACCACATTAGAGAGGCGGGGCGGGGGGAGAAGATGGGAGACGGAGTGAGAGTTCTCTGAGCAGAAAACCACTTAGGAAGGCAGGTACATCACCAGGCCATTACACATGGAGCGGAAGCATCTGCTAAAAGAGGCCGACGAGCTGCTGCGAATGGTCACATCCTGCTACTAACACTGCTATCAGCAGCAAATCAGGTCAGATCAGGAGGTTCTATACCGCGCCGGCTAAGTGGATGAGATCTGTTTTTAACCGGAGACGTGTCTCACGCCACTTTTTTAATGACTTTTACTTACTGTAAAGGTATGCTAAGTCACTTGAGGAGCATGTAAGTGCAAGTACTCTCCTGAGGTAAAGACTTGTAACAAAAACCTTTGTGGATAATTGCTGCGTCGACTGTTCACCGGCTTGTCCATGAGAGTTTTTCGGTGTCTAACAGTTGAGCAGAAAGTGGATGTGAAGAGGCTAAAAAAAAGTGAGCAAAGAAATCTTTCAGCACAGTCTGAGCCAGAAAAATGACAATATCGGCTGCTCGTTCAATTGCTTAAAACGACTGGACGTGACAATGATTGTGCAATAATGACTGTCCTCTTGTGGCAGCAAAGACAGCAGCGGCGCCACTTTGTTATTATGCTACAAAACCTCTTTGTGAAGGGAGAGCAGAATTCCTAAAATTACAGGAAAATAAGGAGGACTGGGAAGCACTACAACATTTTGTGACTTATATAATGACAGATGTCTGCGATATGTTTTATTTTAAAGTATAAACACACATATTGTTGAGAACAGGAAGAAATATCTGTCACAGTACTTAAACCATCTATGTTTAATTTCACATTATTATTGCAAACAGACAAAGCAAGGACAGTATTTACATAAACTAGATGCAAACTTGAATAATTTTCACTCCTTAAATGAGTTAGATTGTGCTGAAGATCTATTTTTGGTTGTTTACCCTTGGATTGTTGTTATGTTTCATGTTTGCGCTCAATATAAGATGTCACGTTGTCCACAGTGAATAAAACAGGAATCTGAATTACACTAATGTGGATAATTAATGTACGAAGACACCGGAGGGCAACAGTGAAGGTGGCCTCTGTCAACCACAACAATCATCAATTATCTCTTCAAACTTGATCAAGTTGTTGCCTCAACTAAATCAAATCTTGACCTTAAAGGCAGCAGATACTTTCTGTCTTGTTTCTTGTCTTTCAGAAAATCTTTCACTGAATAAAAGTTGACGAAGCAACAGAGGAGTTAAAGTCGCCAAACTAATCTTTTTGACTTTTTAAGGCTCATTTCAGTGTTGTGAAGCTGCTTTGCTTCCACTTGTGACGTTCAAGGCACCGTATTTGGACTCTTTGTGTATCTTGTGTTAGTTATTTCAGTTTCATCCATCGTTTTTAACTTTTTAATGAATTAATCATCCACTTCTCCCCCTTTTTTTTCTCTCATTTTTTTTTTTTTGTGGTTCTCACAATGTGTTCGTGCTGTTGTTCAAAGCAACGTCCAAAACTATAACCTCAGTTTCCCCCTGTGCGCTGCTTCGCCTTTTCTCTCTCCCAGCGCTGCCAGCCTCTGATCTTCATTCCTCTTAATATATCCAATGAATAGAGTGAAACAGCAGCCCCCCTAAAGTTGGATATAAAGGCACAGTGTGTGTGTGTGTGTGTGGAGATGATGGGCAGGCAGTAGGGGCTGCTTTGTCCCTCAGGCCCCCTGCGACGGCGGCACCAGCGCCCTCTCTCTCCCCGAGAGGAAGCGCAGTGACCTTTGCGTTGGTGGCGCTGGCTGGTGTGTGTACTTACATCAACGTAATTTGCATTAATGTAATCGGAGCTCTGTTCCCCCTCCAGGGCCTGCAGCCTGACACGGGAGTGATCATCTGGAAGAGAGGCAGAGAGGAAGAAACCGGCGTTGAATTAATCATATTAATGAGGGCAACAGGAGAAGAAAAGATGTGGGGAGAGGAACGAAGACAGACAGTAAAGCAGAGGGACGGTGAGAGGAGGTGACGGAGGAGAAGAAGGACGACATGACTGGCATCAAACTGCAACACAGATGAAAACAGAGTCGCAGAAATGCAACATGGCTGACGAATGGCTGCTGTCATGTGACCGAGCGTGTGCAGCAAACACAATGACGCTGCTGTCGGTTTAAAACTTTGATGATATGAGATGTGTGAAACGTGCTCGATGGAACGATGGAAGACCTTATAAACCTTCAATTAACGGTTAATAAGGTCGGGAGTGAGAACATGATGTGGACACTGAACACAACACAGTTACTCTGAAGGACATGCATGTTTGATCTGTTTGTAAAGTAGAAACCATGCAGGACTGAATCCAGTTCATTTCAATTACATGAAATTTATTCTAATATTCGCTGTTTTTGTGTACACTTTCTTCATTTTTTAAATTATCTCTGACTCTAAAGTAGTTTTAAGAAAATTCCCAAAAGTGGATCTTTAAAGTTTCTCCAGCAGTGATCAAAGAGGGTTAAAATAAGCTGTCCAATCAGGACTAATCAGCATAAGTTTACATTAGAACAATGAATTTATTCGGAAAATCAAACCCAATATTTTCATAGCTGAAGCCACATGTTATGTGCCATACGCTGGCACTGCCTGTTTCTCACAACTGAAAGGACACTGCGGGAAGATGAATATAAAAGTAGATTGGAAAGGTCAAAGCTGCTCTCGTTGGCTAATAATAAAACTCAGTTTGAGCCGCTTACAGTTATCCAGAGTCAAAAGCCTGGCCAATAAATCAGCCTGAAGAATGGCACACAAAAAAACTCATGAGTGCTCAGGAGGTGCTTTGTACACACATGCAATAATATTCCCATATCGGTTCTTCATGCGGTTCTCATCCTTCTTGGCGGAGTCCCACGGTGCAGACTGTCCTTCAAAAAAGCTCTAAAAAAGACAGAAAACACAAAAACAGAGAGAAGAAGAGAGGGGAGGGAGAGATGAAATATGATGTCATGTGTGTGAGCACTCTAAATGTTAACCAGGCTAAAAGAACACAGCCCTTCCTCTTTCAGCTCTACAAAAAAAGGAAAACATTTGCAAAAAAGAAACGAAAGAGAGAGAAAAAGAGAGAAAAAGAGAGAGAGAGAGAGAGAGAGAGAGAGAGAGATTCACATCATTATTAGACATGAAACACAGAGAGGATGGTGGATCCTGGGGAGCGGTGTCAAACAGCGAGAGTGCCATTAGGGCAGAGGCGGCGGGAGTCACGCTCAAACCTCTCCCCCTGCGCCGCTCTGCCGGGCAGAGCCACCACAGCGGCTGTCTGCCTGTCTGTCTGTCTGCCTGCCTGTCTGTCTGTCTGCCTCATCTGAAGGACTCAATCAGCTCGTCGTTGCAGGGAAAAATAAAGCCAGCTCGTCGGGTGCAGATCAAAAACTGCTCCGCTCAGATTACCCTCATGAAATATTTATCGTCTCTCGCTGGGGAGATTTCCATTCTGATGGCACACCAGGCACAATTAAGCCAAATTATGAAAATACATCTTCACTGCCAGTCCACCGCTGTTTCAGCAGGGGCGGGCGGGGTCGGCTCCGAGCAGACTGGCCCGGACAAAAACATGTTATTGTTCTGGCCTTTTTTTTTTTTATTTTGATAGTCAGCTAATGCACATGTGAAACGTCGGCTGATACATTAGAATGCAGGCAAACTGCGAGAGAAGATTCGAGAGCGTTTATCGGATGTTAAACAGGAGAGTTTCCTTTTCGGTGTGGTTAGTCCGTCTGAGAGAGCAGGCGCTCCGTCTTCAATCATCAGTGTTCTAGCACTTGATGGTTTCATTCATCTCAGTGCTACAGCAGGCAGCGGGCCATTTGTCTAGCAAATAAAGGTCTCTCAGAGACGCCACAAGGACATATTCCTGCATGAGGTCTTAAGGATTAGTGATTTCACTGAGAAACAGCTTTAATATGCTAAAAATGTGTCCCATCCTTCCAGGGGAAAAACGGAGGCATGTTCCAGAGACGGATTATAGAGGCCTTTCTCTCTGTGGCAGTATGTCTGAGTAAATGCACGGGCCAATGTCGTCCCTCTGTCAGTGTGAAGGATAAAGGTCTAATATCAAGCATGTGGAGACAAATCACCGTCAGTTCGAAAGACGTGGCAACTTTATAATAGTTCTCTCTTAAACTGAGTGACCCTGCCTGTCTGTCATCTCTCAGACTGTTCAGATCCTAAATTTAGATAAAAAAAAATTGCTCTTATAAAGCTATTCTCAGGAGAGAGAGAGAGATTATAGAGAGGCTTTCAATTTAAAGGCTATAAATCCATTATGGGAATAATTTTCTACCCAGAACTCATCAGAGAAAGAGACTGACAAACAATGAAGTTCTCCACCTTTAAAACCATTTGGTAGCAAAGGTTGCTGTTTCTTCTTTGCTTTAGTGTGTCTGCAAGTAGTTTTTCACCATCCGTAAATTATTCCCTTTGGCCCAGATCTAACTTAGTATGTTTGTAATTACAGGCCACCTGCTGCACTCCAGTCTCAGCACAGTTTTGTCCGCTATGCTGTTTTTCTTTACCTGTAACCACTTTACTGCAAGCAAAAGAAGCACAATTCTGTCTGTGCATTCAACCACCATGGGAAAAACCTCCACAAGGCGACAACAGGTACTTGACATACACACCAAAGTAAAAAATAAATAAATAAATGAGTGAAAAGGAGGATGAAGATAACACAAAGAAGCTGAACTATTTAGGGAGTTGCCTCTGGATTAATAAATCTTTTACTGTGTGAGAAAAAAAAGGAGACTCATTCAAATTGACTTGCGTTCATTTGTTGTTGTTGTTGTTGTTGTTGTTGGAGCTGATAGAGTTTCAGGCTAGATGCAACACACTTCCCTTCACATAAAACAAGCCGAAAACAAGTGAAAAACACAGGGACAACATAACATTTATAAACTTGTTTTCTGCTTACGGTTCGCTCACTCAAACTGTGCATCAACGTGCAGGAGAATCAAACATGCAAATATTTGGTTAAAGCTTCTGTCCAACAAGGCTTCATAAAGCTTTTGCAAAGTGTACA
>JAPZDY010000004.1:18546848-18560310 GCA_029783645.1 Ctenochaetus hawaiiensis | reverse complement strand
CCAACAAAAATTACTGCTAAAGACCGTGCAAAACAATTCCCTGATGTTCTTCACGAAAGCGGAGGTAAACTGTTTTGTGCAATATTGCGGTGGAACACAAACGAAAATCATCGATTGAAAAACACTTTTCTACCGCGAAACATATTAGCAGAATGGGTGAAACGAGCGGAAAATGCAACTTCTAGCAATTTTCACTGTCTCCTGCAATTTCATTGCAACAAATACGCTTAAAACATCGCAACTTACAGCGCAATTTTTTTAGAAAAGCTGCTGCGAATTCAGACATTTTAGGCCGCAACAATCTTGAAAAACCCGCGAAATCCTGTAGGGACTGACCAATCCATGTTATGTCACACTTTTTTACTTTTATTCTGCTCCATGTTCTATGAATTTGTTTCTTGAACTTGTAGATGATTATGTCAACTTAGATGCACAATATGTCATTTCTGCCTCTAGTTGTCTCTCATTTAAAATAATGAAAAAAAGATACAAAGTTAAATGTTTTCATAAATAATGTAAGACATTTTAAGGCGGGAATGAAAAATATTGTAAGTTTCAAAGAAGTTGGTGTCTGATGGAGAAAATCTTCAGTTGCAACTGTCGAAGATTTGAAAAGATTAATGTTCTAAGTTTAAAGCAGTTTCCTTCTGTTTTATCAGCTTCTAAGTCTGAGTCCTCAGTAAGGCTTGAGCTCCCTAAAGGGGTGCCGATCTGAAGCCGACCCTGACCTCTGACCTCCCAGAGACCGGAGCCACTTGCATAAGAAAACCCCCCCCCCTGGTGATTAATAATGAATCGCACTGTCACACAGGGAACTTAACCCTCACCCTCTATTTTTTCCAAAGAAATATCAATATACATTTATTATAGAAAAATGGCAGACAGCATGAACAGTAACACACTGTAGAAACAATCATATCTGATGCCTGCCATCGCTCCGTAGCTGGAGGGGAGCGAGCGGCGTAAGAATTAACTATGGCAGCCCTCACACTGATCCGCATACTTTGTTACTCTCTGTGTGTGACCCTTCTGCCTATTTGAATTGCAGTCTCTCTCACGGACAACTGCTGTCTAATGATGCACTCCTGCTGCGTTGTTTTCGCAAATCTCCTCTGTTTATTCAATTTTGTCGCTGTCTCGTGCCATATGGCAACAGGCCCCCGCTGCCTTCAAACAGTCATTTGCTCTGAAGGCCGCGACGTGATGCTAATAGTGAAACCGTTCTTCAGAAAAGCAAAGTGACAAAGTAGTGACATTTTCATCTGCCGGACCCACTTTTTTGTCTTTAATCTGCAATTAGAGCTGGGAACAAAATAGCAATCTTGTCTCTTTTTTTCTGTTATAGCTTCATATTGTAACAGGGGGGTAGCGCGGAGAGAGGGGAGCTATATGTACCCCAGGCGATATTAAGACTGATTCGGCACTGTGTGCACTCATGGAGAAGACTATTAAGAACCACTATAATCCCAGTTTTAATACTGTGTCACTGTTCTTATTTCTGGATCTGCTAAGGCTTGAATTTCCTCCATCCTGGCCTGCGTAACAGCTGAAGCACGAGCGCCGAAGATAAACGACGCTGCACGGACACCGGTGCCAAAATGAGGAAAGCACCAGCAATACTGGGATGTTTGCTGAGCACTGTGGGTGTTAGATGAAGATTAATTGGCATGCTTTTCTCTGCCCATTTGTAAGAAGGGAAAATTTAATGATAGATGACTACATCGCAGGGTCTGATGTGCCGACAGTGATAGTACGAGGAAGCGTACAGTAGTTTGTGCACGTTGATGAATGTGATGATTTATCAGATCCCCTGAGAGTTCACTTAAAGCTGCACATGGAAAGGTCCCAACAAATATGTATAGGACTGATTACTTGCAGTCAGGCCCGACGATAAGAAAAAATATCACACATTTCTTTGAACAGCACAGAATGTGCATATGAAGGCGATGATGCAGACAGATGGCAGAGGTGTTTGTAAAAGTAAAGAAAGAGGCAAACGCTGGAGGTAACTATATCAGGCAACTCTCATTAGAGATTGTCTGCAGTTCAGTACATGACAGGCCCGGCGTATCTAGGATCTTAGTGAGCAGAGTTCCTAACTCCATGAGTTCAGCTACAACAAAAAGGGAAGCTGTGAGGATTGTGTGTCTGTGCGCGTTTCGCCAGAATGTCTGTTCTGTGGGAGGTGACACTGCTGCAGCTTCTAAAACAAGAGCTTCAAAACCTCAAGCTCAGCATGGTGGGCCTCATTTCAGCACCGGAGCAGCCTAAACCTTGTGACACTGGGACAAAGAAGGCTTCATTAGACGATCCACACACGCACATCCGCAGTGCATGTGTGTGTGTGTGTGTGTGTGCGTGTTAGATGACTGACACACAGCTGGGAGGAGCAACAGAAGCTTCTTTGATTAACCCACTGTGGGGCATTTCAGTAGTTGTTTGCACCGTGTTTTATTTCAAAGTTCTTTCCATTTTTAAAACATTGTTGTCTGTCCATCCTTCATATATGCGTCTATTCATTCTTCTGTTTGTTTATCTGCTTTTTAAAAGGAGAAACGGCGGAAAAACTGATAGAAACTGCCTGTGAATGCAGAGTCTATTCAGAGATGCACAATGCTGTTTATCGTCTAACTTGATTGCTTCATTGATTCTGTAAAACAGCGCTGTTTTTTTAAACAAACAATAAAATAAAGATTGTCCTTCATGACTCTTTTTTTCTGCCCCCTCATCTATCCAAAGACACAAATGAATTGCAGCTGCATGAGGAGCTTTCTGCAGCCCGACATGATCGAGGATTAGTTAGCATTGAAGGATTTCAATTTGAGAGATGGAACATTAATTTTATTGTGAGCAACGGACATGTTTCATCCTAGAAAGTATGGAATTTATTAGGGGGGCAAACTAAAGAGGGTTTTGATTATTTTGGATTTTTATAGTAACAGTTGGCCTGGCATGCAAGACCAATTTGCATTTGCTTATTCAACCTCAGTACCAAATGCCTCTGGAGGAAGTTGGATTGACCGACAAACAATGGGAGCAGCAAAATGAGGGAGGTAGTGCTAAGAGACATGTGAAAGCTACGGGCAGGGTTTGGTTCAATTTCAAGCAGGAAAAAAAATGGCAGCCTGGTCACAAATGATCTCAAATTACAGCTAAACAGTAATCTAACATGACATTCGGATAAGATTTGAGTTGAGAAATAGGCAAAGCAGTGACAGACACTCTGTTGAGTTACACTGGATGGTGCAAACAACCAATCAGAGCAGAAAGATGTGTGACGTGACTTTCAACGTCCCTCGGTCAGTCAACCTATCAAATCTGCCGTGTAATAGATAAACAGTTGTGATTGGTCCGACATGGGCCAGAACTGGTGAAAGTCTGTCTGAACAGGAGGAAAGCCAAAGCCGTCTGCCAGAGTGAATAACCACGAGCAGGGCGAAGTCATCTGGCTCCACGGCTCACAAACAGTGATTACAATCCCAGAAAAAGATGGAATTTTGTTTAAGAAAAGCCTCAACTTGTAATATTGTAAATATCATTTTGCATTACTTTTATAACAGCTGACATTTTGTGATGATTTGTGTCTGACATTTTGGATTCTGTTAACGCTCCATTGTTGAGTTTTCAGAGGAACTTCAATCTGATTTTTGGTCTTTGATCACCGTGTTCCTGCCAAATGGCTGGGTTAATAAAAGTCTATTCATGTCATTTACTGATTTAAAAAATAATTATGGCTTTTTTTTTCTTATTTTCACAACATATAATAGCTTTTAACTGCAACTAATTGTCACAAAACTAAACATTTATGCTCAATTTTAGATGTTGCACTTATATAATTTACCACTATTGCAATGTCACTGTCTGCATTATGCCTTTACATGTTATATTTATATAATTAGGGAAGTAGCTGCTATGTATATTACCAAAACTGTGACAGACATGTTTTGGAACTGACAAACCATTTTTAAAATATATATACAATTCAAACTTGGTCATTCCATGCATGACATCCCTTCTCCCCGCTCGAGCTGCTCTTCCTCCTTCACCGTCCTCATCAACATTCAGAGCTCGTAGGTGCAAAAATCTGCAAGGCTTGTACCAATTAATGTGATTCTTGCTGCATGTTCGGCTTGTAAGGTTTAATGAAGGTGTTTGCCCTCAGCACATTGTGTTATACATGGTACGTTTAGCGGGCCTCCCATCCTGACACCGAGTGCAGTGGGGGTGATTATGAAAAGTATGATTCATAAAGAACGGGGATGATGATTAATGTGTCTCTGTGTGTGTTTTTACAGTTAAAAGGAAGCCATTTGTCTATTAAAAGTAAATTACAAACACTAACAGGGCTGATTCTGTTAAGTTTTTTTTATCCTTTGCTCATCTTGATATGACATTGGTTTGGTGAAATGCAGCAGAGACAGTTCGACGCAGGTTTGTTTAACATCGGGGCCACTGAGTACAATGTATGCACACATCATACGATAATTTATGAAACAAGTGACTACCTGCCATATGGAAATGAATATTTCACTCCTGAATGAAATTGGTTTTTATGATCTGATACAAAGAAACACCAGGCGGGAACATCAAGCATATTACCTTTATGGACTTGATTCATCAATATTAAATGTGCAAACACGTGTTCTTTGTTTAAACACAGTTAAAATCCCTCGGCTGTGTTATCCACATCAGGGTAGAAAATTAAAGGTTACTTTGAGATACTTGAGGACTTTCACTTGATTGTATGTTTAGTTGCTGGGAATTTTTGAAATATTATCAGCTTATAAAGTTTTTATGTCAAACATTTTGGTAAATAGTTGCCTGTTTACGCGTCCAGCAGAAGCAGAGCGACATTAGCATTGTTTTGGTGGCACTACATTCCTGACAAATGCCTCCTATTCCTTTATTTGGTTTATGTGGTTTTTCAACCAACTCCTGAACAAAATTATCTGCTGCTGGGTTTATTGAAGCGGCTATAATATATATATTTATAATTTATTACATTTATGTTACAAGTGACAATGTGAAAAGAAGTCGCTTACAGTGATGAATCTGACTCTGCAGCTCAGCCTTGAGTCTTTTATAGCGACTTTCAGCTCTTTGTTAAGCCCCCCCACACACAGCAAAAAGCTCTAGACACCCATTTTCCACAATGTGCTCAAGCAAATGACAGAAAGACACAGTTCAACTTAAAGATGATTTGCGAATGCTGTATTAAAATGATCATTATTGCGGTTTTAAAGCTTTTTTTTTTACTGAAAACGCCAGCCTGCTGTGACTGAACATGTGATCACTTTCACGTTAGAGAGTCTTTTAAAGTGATTTTAATTTTAAAGCATGAATTAAAGAACTTTAAAGAAACAAATACATAAATATATGATGCATACATTTAAACTTAAGTGCATTATGTGCGGTGTGTATGTATCTCTGGAAGGAAAACTTCAGCATCTAAACAGTCTAACTATATTTTATGGCTATTAGTGAGAGCAAGCATTAGTTTGATATATGAAGCAGATGAATGTCTAGTTTCAATTTACTTGCAGTCACAAGTATTTATTGATGCAGTATCAGAAGTAAAATCATATTCAGTGTCTTCTACTGAAATCCACATATTTTTAATATTTTGTTTCTATTTGAAACTTTCTCTAGCTGTGCTGTTGAAATGATGGTTAATATGTTCACATGTCGTCTTTTAATCTTATCTTACATGATTGTATGGATGAGACACAGATCATGTACCTGAGGCTTTAAGAGGTGTTGCGCAAGTTAGGCAAATCAGTCAGAAAGTGAAAAGAGTACATGTGTGCTGGTACACAACATGCCTGCTGCCTGATGGATGAATCATAGTCTCACAGGAATATGGACCCAATCGAAACCCTTGCCCTATGCCAATTGATCTTTCTCTTGTCCCCAGCAGCAGCCGGCACAGCAGCCGGTACGACCACCTGATTAAAGGACAGTCATATATTTGATCATACATGTAACTGCATCCCTAATGAGAGCTCTGACTGATGTGTTGCGTTGCGTGCTAGCCCCTGCAGTCACCTCTGGCAATGTACCTAAAGTGCATATTTTGGCGACTGCAGGATGTTCTCATGCTTTTAAAAGACTTTGATGAATGCATGAGAGCATTAATGGGGGTTCATCAATCATAGAGGTGTTGTAATGTCAGTCCTGGCAGCGAGGCTGTCATCAGAGCTGCAGATGTATGCTCAGAGAGCGCTTCGGAGGAGAGCATCTTAAGAATGCAGTGTATAATTAATTTGACAATCTAAATTTTGGGTATATTCAACGTAATAGTTAAATTTGCTTATGAGCTCAGCTTAGACAACCCGCGAGTAGGTGTAGGAGGACTACACAGTGATCCTACAAAGCATCCGTATGGAGAGATTTAAACATTTCTAGCTTAAGTCTTAACTAATCAAATGCAAATTTGGTCTTTTCCATTTAGCTAAGACGCTTCAGTGCTTCCCTGCACCTTCCAAGCATGAAACAAGAGAACGTGGAAGGATGGAGGGTTGTTTTCTTGGATTGGACATCCCGGTTCACCCCAGCACAGTTTTGACCATCAATTACTCATGATGCACAGCAGTATCACCTGTTAATGGCCCCATAAAGAATTAATTTGGCTTTACTTGGTAATTATATGCTTGCAGAGTGCCATAGATCGATATATCTACATTAGAGAGCTACATCATAGGAACTAGGTGAGCAAATCTCTACTGAATCATTATTGGATTTGTTGTTTACTTTTTAAAATAATGCATTACACCTGTTAGACATCCATGAATAACTTGTTTTTATAGGCATCTTAAAATGGGGCGGTTGCAGTTTGGATCATGTTTTGAAGCTGCCAGTATTACCATTTTCCAAGATCCTTGTGATTTAAAAATGAGGGTTTAAACATGTTTCATTATCTATTATTATCTGCCGCTGTCATGGCACATTTTCCAATGGGGATCATTACTCACTCATTTTATCTAACTGTATATTATGTCGTCATCTTGTCAGCTTAAGAGAGGAGTCACAACATTCCCAGCCCATTTTTCTCCCCCAACTCATTCTGACGCATCAGACTGTAGAAAATGTGGACGTGTACCGTTGATGTTGATGCAACAAAAACATGAAATTTAGAGGGAATTTTATAAATTCTCTCATTTGGCCAGAGACATTATAAGGGAGAGGACAAAACACTTAAAGAATTTTGAAAGAAAAATGTCTGTAACTCCAGATATATTAGTTGGATAGCAAATATCCCGTCCCTTTTTCCCCTGAAAAGCTAAGCGACTGCTTTTCTATCCACCAGTGTTAGCACTTGAGCCATAAATGAGGTTGGTGTCCTTAAAACTTGCATCGCAGAAACAAAGTCTGCAGGAAAAAGACGTTTGTCTTGGGGCAAAGTCAGCAAACTTTTAAAAGGTTTTTATTAGAATTGACTGCTGATTTTATACATGCTTTGTTTTTATCACAGCTACCACTGAAAGAGGAGTTATGGCTCTCTCCCAGTTTATTTAGATAGGTACTTCATCTTGTTAGCCGGAAATAACTGTCTGGGTGCATTACCAAGGTGGCTGTTGAGTGGTGGAAGTTGCCTAAAAGCAGTTTGGTTGACTTAACTGCTCAGATCAGTGTTTTTAGAGCCAGAATATCCAATTTTGCTACCCTGAAACTTGTCAGTGAAGGCAAAAACACTTAAAAAAAAGCCCTCTATAAGCTGTAAATGCCCTTTTAATGGGCGAATACTTTTCAAAATCATCATCAAGGCTTGTCTAAACATTGTCTAAAAACATCCTTAACTTTTTGCAGAAAATCCTGCACTGAGTTGTAATGGTAGTCCCTCTTGATGCAGATTGACAATAATCCAATAAAACCCCACTGCATGTAGCAAAAAAACCACAAAAACTGATATTTTGATTGTTTTACCGACAACCATCATCTCTTCCTGCTTAGCTCGGTCAACGTGTGTACTCAGCTTTGATGACACCACTCCTCCGAGTCATTGGGGCTTTCCATTCAAGACAGCTGTGATCTAATATGAGTGACACGCACAGTAGTATTATCTCCAGGTGCATTCTGAGATGTTCTTTGATGTAAGGCAGCCTCCATTCTGTGCTCTGATCACAGTCATCTCAAGACAGATTAGTCGGCATCCATCACAAAGACTGTACAGAGGGAGCCTGTGAGCTACAGCAGGGAAGGCAGAGCTGCAGAATAAGCTTCTTTACCATTCAGAGGTGTGATTTTGGAATCGTCTGTTATTTTAAGAGCGAATAAAGCGGTGCGCGGCTATTGTCTTATGATTTTTGGACACGTCTAAATAGAAAGGAGTTTATTCTGTGATCACAGCTCATTCAGTAGTGATTCAAAAAACATCTTTTCAGCTAAAAGACACAACTCCACCATCACCATAGAATCAATGGGATGGAAGTGCAGTAACCCGAAAAAAAAAAAAAACATGCTTGGAAAAAAAAGAGAAAGGGAAGAAAAAGAAGCATGAGAACTGAGATGGTTCGATGACAGAGTGAGACGATGGAGAAGGGGTTAGAAAGACTTTAAATTATCACATGCACATGGAGCCAATTTGGTAATGTCAACATGTTAGCTCATGCTTAATTTTTCAGTGGAAGAGCCATAAATCTTGTTAAGTCTGCATCGAGTTATTGACTGCATTTTTTGGGGGGGGGGATTTGCAGGGTGTGTACATAAACGTACGAAATGCGAAATATTTGCTTGTTGAGGTTCTAGGCACAACTGAAGTACATTCACTGTGATAGGCACTTCAAAGTCAACAGAGATGAAATCATTGGAGGCATATGAAAAATTCACACTCAGTAAAAATGCAGTAGCTCCTGCATTGATTTTTTTTTTTTTTCTGCTCTTTTTCACAAGATGAGTTTGGCAGCCGTACAATCATTAAGGCAGTTTAGTTCATCATATGATAAACAAACTCCTTAAAAGTCGAGCAGAAATCATGTCTGCAATAACATTTCGGTGGCAGGTTTTTTTATTCCGTGGGGGCGTCGCTGCGCCTGCGTGCTTTCGTCAGAAGTCGTGCCAATGTGACATACAGCGTGATGTGCTCATCATGTCGAGATGCATTGGAGTGGCGTCCTCCGTTCCTCCAGCAGAGATTACAGTTGGGCCTCTGTAATAGCTCTGGGCAGGAGGAGGATGACATGGCTCTTTGCATGCATGGGAAACAGCGTGTGGGTGAGAAGCATGGCACTAACATTACACAAAGTGGTTACTTACAGGTAGTAAGTGTAGGAGTGATAGGTTCTTCTGCCGATTGGGGTGGTGGTAGGATTTAAGCAGTGGAGGAGGGGGGAGGGGATGGAATGAAAAGGAAAGAAAAAGTAAAAATATATTAATGTTTGAAAAAAGAGTAGAAATGAACAAAATCAGATATGGTGGCATACGTGGAGGTAAACTCGTGATCATGAGGGCAAAGGTGATCGCTTGGAGTCATGTCATGCTTTGCGAGGGGGGAGGGGGGGCCTGAGTATCGTACAGTGCAAACTCTAATTAAAAAGATACTGAGCTGCACTACAGCTTGTGCTGGCAAATCAGATTCAACCAATCTGTCGCTAAAACCCCCCTTTTTTTATGGACACGTAATTTTATACACCTATAAAAATTACCATATCTGACCTCCAAGGTTGAAACTTAATGAGTGGTTTGAATGTCTAAACACAACTCCGATTCCCTGCTGGTAACAGCGAATTATGCGAAATTCATCCAATGAAGTCATCTCCATCTCTGGTTTGATTAAGGCTAATTGAAAACAATTTCATTACTGCGTGTTGATTTATATATTTGCTCACTGATAGCTGGGTTATGCAGACGAGGGCCTGCTGTAGGAAATGAGGAATATTATCGTGGTTGTTACGATGATACCAATACCAGTATCAGAAATGCCTCCAATGCTGCCTAAACCACCGGATCAGGTATCTGTGAGTACTTGAGTCTACGCACTGATCCAACACCATGTAATTTATTTTATTTTAACAGGACCTTCCTACCTCCATGGATGTGTCGCTGCATGCAACTAATTATTATTTACTGCACAAGTGGTCAAAGTCTATACACAGCAAGTCTCTTTTTAACATCAAGCATGTCCACAATGTAACATACATACAGGGTAAGTTGTCATAATAATAATAATAAAAATAATAATAATAGTATATTGAAATCATAATATTAGTATACTGGAATCAGTATCAGGAAAGAACATAAGGTATGAAACGTTTTTTAAATTTAATATTACTGACAGAAATAATGGAGGTCCGTGATCATATTAGCACACAACTACACCAACTTTGCTTTATCTACTCTGTTTGTACTGACCTTGAGTTTTTCATTCAAACCAAGCTTTCTAACATTAAATGAGAAAGTACATTCCAGTACTGCAAATACATTTTATTTTGTAGCAAAAAATGTAATTTTTTTTTTTTTTGTCCTTGTGCTTTACAATTGAGATATTAATGGAAACCAACTTATGTCAACTAAATAAATCTCTGCAGGAACTGTCTTTGTGTTTCTGTGGACAAAAGGGGGTTGATATTTGCTGAGCTTTAGCTCCCCTGATCGGTGGGATATGTACAGAGGACCTTCCTACAGTATGGGGTCCAGGGCTAATGTAAACTTAGCCTCAAGCTATGCAGCCATCCTCTTTCCTTCTGAGCCTTTCATCATATTTTCTTTCTTATCTGCCCTCCGCCTCTCTCTACACCACGAGCCTCAAAAACATTTTTCCTCTTCCCATCCCAATGTCATTGAAGCGCTGCGCATTTGTTTGAGGGTGCCGTGGAAACGGATTAATTTTTCATGGCACACTGTATCTCATGGCTGTAAACAGCCTTAATGGGGCGTATCAACATAATCAAATTAATTATTTACCACGACGCTGACAATACTACTGTTTGAGGGAGAAATATACAAAATGATAAAACAGAAACTACTTATTTGTGAGCGCTCGGCGAGTGAGTTCAATCTCTTCAAGAGTCTGAAGTAGTATTTCAACGAGTAAGAAATAAAAGCTTACCTTTTCTTCATGAGGAGCACCACCCCTAAGAAAATGATGACAAAGAGAAGGATGCCGGCGATGACCCCGGCGATCTTCACTGTGTGGTCTGTTTGTTTCTCCGGCTCCACCGCGTCAGGTTTGTGAGTGGCTGCTCCTGCAAAACATCACAATTCATACAGATCAAACATGGAAAAGTGTAATAAATCAGACAGAATATGAATTAAATCTCATGACTGTTTGCTATTGTTTTACACAAACCAAACAGAAGAACGCACGTCCATAATTTCACTGTTTCCTCTCATTGATCTGACCGTGTGGAGGACTGAGGTTGATCAGTCAATTCATTGATATTCTACACATTAATAGGCTCAGAGGAATGTTTATTTTGAAAGTAACTGACTCCCTATTGTCCACCTTTAGCTCCATACTTAGTGGACATCAGCGCTCTGTGGATCAGGCTGCACTGGGAGAGATAAGTGTGCACCTTCTTTACCCTTGGTTAATCATGTTTGGGGCAAATGGTTGCTGGGCTTTAGAAAAATGTAGGATGCACGGCGAGGAAAAGATAATACCCAAGAAGATAAAAAAGCCTGAAATAACCAAAACATTAAATATCAGCTCTGGAGGAGATAGCCAACAACGAGAGGCAGGAAGAGAGAGGGAGGAGGGGAGAAGAAAAAAAAAAAGGCGTCTTGTTTTAACAGCATCTGCTTCCTGGGAAGTGATAAGAAACACTCAGAGGAGAGCAACGTTGTTGGAATGACAACTGCCCACCTGAACAACACCATTATTCCCTGTCACCAGGGGTAAATTTAGAATGATAAATTGTTATGTCAGACAAATCTGTTAGAGCGGGCTTCCTTCTCTCCTCAGCGATGCCATTTTCTCTCCCTATCAAAAAGGTAAATATCTGTCCCTGCCTGGTTGTGACATATTGTTTTTTTTCCAAGCAGTCAGACCCTTTATTTAGATATAAGTTTTTTTTTTAAGGCAGAGCCGAGCAGGATTTCAAGGCTGGTGACATATTTACAATCACGTCTGGACTGATGGAAGTGATTGTGTCTCAATAAACTGTAACGCGCTAATCTTACAGGAAGGCTGTCAGTGAGCCGTATGTTTCGCCGGCACAAATCAGTGTTCTTCCATTTTAGCCTGAGAGAATTTTAAATTCACTCACAGACAGTAAGAAATTAAGCAGAGTTTTAATTATTAAAATGCATCACTCCGGATCTTGTTGAGAACTTCAGCATCCTTTTTGTGTGTTTACACTTTTCGCGACTGCACGAACCAACTCTTAATCTCCCAGAAATAATGAGAAATATTCATGAAAGGGGATTAACTCCTGCCAAAAATCTCCAACACTGACACATCAAATGAGAAATGCACCTCAAACAGGTCTTTCATGTCCCGTAATGCTGAGAAGATGAAGGTAGAAGACAATGTCGACGAGTCTTTGATTTAATCACACCGATTCTATGCAAATAGCAGGACAATGAATAAACAAAAACCAAACACATGCAGTTTTCCGCTTGTTTGTTTTCTTGTTGCGGGAATAGTCAGTATGGCCGCCACATTAAATGTATGTAGAAGGCCAAACCAGGTTATGGGCAGAAAGACTGAGATGGTCGGAGAAGATGCAAAAAGCTGCAGGTCTGACCTGTCAGTTGGTTGTCACCGGCCGCCGGGGCGATGCGGATGTACGGGGTTGTGAGCTGAGTCACGAGTATGGCGGCTGAGTAGAGTCAGTGGATCCACGATAGCATGCAGCCGAGAGAGAGATGGAGAGAGAGAAGAAAGAGAGAGAGAGAGAGAAAGAAAGAGAGGCCACACTGAAGCAAAAAAAACAGCCACAACAACAGTTTCCATCATCATGCAACATTGAGGTGAATAAAAACACCCGTCACTGTGTTAGAAAGCGTTTTAAAATTTGTTTAAAAAAGTTGGAACTTTGAGAGCCTGAACACATTCAAATATCTCCCCTCAGGTGATGAATTACTCATATGATCCATCTACTTTTAGTTCGTGCTATTTTATTTCAGCCTGTTGAGCCCATTGACAACATGACAGCTCCTCAAAAGTGAAGCCAAAACATCTCTCATCTCCAAACCCCTCCATGTTGGCACATCAGACGTGGGTCAGACTTCAAAAAAATCAAAGTTAACATCAAACAAATTTTCCCCATTTAGGTTTCTGTCATTTTAGTTATTAAGTTCTTATCAGGCTGGTGTGTTTTTTTTTACTTTTCTGGTAAATTTTTAATTGGTTATTTGTCTATGACATCACAGCTGACGGGTGGGAGTTTGATATCGCAGCTTCTACAACCAGATTCAATCAGAAACATTTCTACTTCACTTTCTAAGAGTGGGAAGATGTGAAAAGGCTATGAATGAGCTGTATAGATGGAAATATCTGGAAATCCACAATATACAAGGTTGT
>JAPZDY010000004.1:18527027-18546748 GCA_029783645.1 Ctenochaetus hawaiiensis | reverse complement strand
ATGACATCACAGCTGATGGGTGGGAGTTTGATATCGCAGCTTCTACAACCAGATTCAATCAGAAACATTTCTACTTCACTTTCTTAGAGTGGGAAGATGTGAAAGGCGATGAATGAGCCGTATAGATGGAAATATCTGGAAATCCACAATATACAAGGTTGTCGGGGCATTTGACACAACCTCCCACTGCCCAGAACGGAGTGTGACTGCAGCTCCCTCTGGCCTTATTAATTGTGCTCCTGGATCAATGGTGCTTACACTTCATCACCTTTAATGTGTGGATCAGGACGTACAGGCAGCTTAGCTAAGTACCTACAGACCTCAATGGGCACACAGGCTGCCTCTCAGTCATGGACAAACACATGTTCTCAGTCAGTGTATTGATCGAGAACATGAAGACTATATAACACATATTTTTCTTTTTCAGACGACACGTTAAAGCTAACAAACTTAATGAGGAATTAGAGCATCGAGATACCAGTTTTATTGATTTTTCATTTAAAAACATGTTAACTTTGTTAGCTCTTAGCGATCAAACGCAAGTGATGTTAGCAAGAGCACAGCAAACAATCTCCTTCACACAATCTGATCTGTTCCTACCTTTTGTAGCTACTCGAACACAGTCGATTTTGGTCTCCTGTTCAAACAGATAAATTAAAGGAGGAAAATAGAAAAGGAAAAAAAGAGAATCAGAGATTATTATTACACACACACATAAAGACACACTCGTAGGGTGGGAACAACACCTATCTAAGAACCCATGGCTACAACAAAACAGCTCGGCCAGTTCCACGCTGTCCCCTATCATCTGTTGAGCTCAATGACTGTGACACAAAACGCAGTTAGGCGAGAGGGCCTCCAGCACAGATTAGTGGTGCTGAGCTGCTGATTTGTCAGCCAACAGCGATCTGTCGGCAGCCCGCGGCTCAAGGTGGTCAGCCACTGTGGAGAAACCAGAGGCCTGTGACAAGCGACACCAACCCAGCATGCCAGGCTCCAAAAATGACACGTCAGGGAGCCTTTCTGAATATGTAATGGAGTTTCAGCTCTGACAACAGCCTTCGACAACACAGAAAAAAAAACAACAAAAAAAAAACAACAACACCGCTCTCGCTGTTGGCAGAGAAGTTTGTTGTCAACAATGGTCTGGTGAACAGGAAAAAGGACACAGACAGGAACGAAGAGGCGACGAGCAATACAACACAAAAGACACGAGTGCCGCGTCCCCGTGTTTGACCCAGCCGAGCCGTCCAATGAGCAACGAGCAAACATGGGAGAGACAACATTTAGAGGCCATGAGAGGCATAATAAAGAGAAGAGAAAAGGAGAGAAAAAAAAATTATGTTCATGTCATCCTGGGTGAATGTGTCTCCACATTACTGCAGCTTTTAAGCTGTCAGATGGTCCTTTTGTCAAAGGAAACATTACAAGAATTTTTATTTGACTGTAAGGCAAAAAAAAAAAAAAAAATTCTAGGTATGGATGGTGCTCACCTTTGCTAAGTGCTAATTATGTTTAGGAGGCCAAAACAAACACTCCAACATCATTAGACTTTAATTAAAGCTTGCAGGGCCATCCACTGACAGTGACGGCTGGATGAAAGAGAGTGCATTTGGCCATTGTAAAACCAAAACATTGAATTGGAAAATGATGTCGGAAAAATGTCTCCATTGCAGAGACGGAGCTTCATTTTATGTCGGTGAGGGACTCTTTCATTTTTGTTCGTTGGAGGAGCAGCACTAACACTCTCATCGAATCGCCCTGTAAAGTTTCAGACTGCAAACGCTTCACTCTCAAGAGCAAACTCGCTAATTGGATTCAGCTCTGCCGCACGTGTTGTTTCTATTGCCTCCTTAAAGACGTGCTGCTGTTTCTCAAGGAGGCTGTTTATGGTGATTCTCATTCAGGACCACAATCGGTGGGGCTCTTGACGTCGCCATTGAGCTGCCTGCCACGGCTCCGTGGAGGGAGGGCCCCCTCCAAGTGCCACTCGATGACAGAGGCTTCGACCCGTACGATCGGCAACCCCGTTGTTTTTGCCTGCCTCCAACACTTAACTGCCGCTGGGACGACTGCCTCTCTTAAATGCCGTTGATCAAAGGCTTGTCTGGCATTTGGTGTGGAGCTCGATTGGAAAAGGCAGGAGAGCAGGGCAGCGGTAATGGAGGGAGAGAGCATGTCACCGCATAGAGCTCTGCAATCCACGCTTGACCCCGCTGTAACCTATTAAGAGTGCAGACAGTGCTGTTGGTGCATCCCCACCAGAGGACTGACACATCCAGCAGAGGCCAGATGCAATTGTGCTGCTGCGTGCTCGCGTCTGCCTATGTTAGCATTTACTGTGAGGAGTCAGGGGATCTGATCTCAGCCACATCAGTCCCTTTCGACCGCCTAGTCAACTCATCCGTCAGTCAGCCTTTCATCCTCATTAAAGGCACCATTACGTTTAGCATTGTTTCATCTATATGCATATGATTTAAAGGAGAGATGTGGTTTGACTGGGCTGTGTGTTAAAGCAAGTCATCTATGCAAAATTATGCTAATCAAATTGGTTTTTGAGTTCAGACTGCATGTTGTTTTATACACTTTTTAACTCTGAGATGTATTGGAGTAGATAGACAAAGTAAAATAAAATGGTATCACAACAGTGATGTACCTTACATTGGTACTTTTGTGCAGTATTTAAGCTTATTTACTAGCATTTTTCACCACTGATTAAAAAGAGATCTTCCAAAAACTGCCTCATTTGGCAACCCAACATAGCTTTAGTACAACTTTAACTAAAAATTGCATGAATAAAAGGACAGACTTCAAAAACACCCACCCCGTTGGCTGTGCTCACAGCCTGGTAGTAGATGCTGTAGCTTTTCTGAGGCAGCAGAGGGGCGTTCCAGTATCCGTTGTAGGTCTTGTTGTCCCCCACAGTGAACGGCTGCGGCGAGTGGATGCCGGCGGCGGGGAACTGAGCAGTGAAATAGTACTGGGAGTTTAGAAGCGTGGCGTTCTGGAAGTGAATGGGGACTGGGTAGCAGCGCAGGATTTCTGCTGTGCCTCGTGCTCTGCGTGGACGTTCCTCCTCCACCACCACCTGGTACGCACTGCAAACACAGGACGCAGACAGAATAAATAGACTCCAAGAGGCCAAACAGGCACTCGCACAACGCTGTTGGCAATGTGGGCAATTTTCTGTTTTGCCTGTTAGCATTACAATGTGTAAAAAAAAGAAAAAAAGAAGCCTCTTTATGAATGGCACAGATATTCATGTTGAAAGCTCCAAATCAGAAAATAATCCTGTATTTAGAGATGAGACAGAAGAGCTTTTTAATGCATTTCTTGTCCAGCCATTTTAAATTTGCTAATTTCAAAGTTTAAAATCAAAGTACCATGATGAACTGTATGCAAGCTCATGTGTCTTTCTCATACAAAGGGTGATTGATAAGTTCATGGCCTAAAGTAGAAGAAGAGGAGTCCTGCAGGTCTTCTTGTATGCACATGCAGTTCGGCTCTTTGAGTGATCATGCTGAAAGTTTGCAGTTTGTAACTTTGGTGGTATTCCTGTTTAGTGGGGTTGAAAATAGCTGATAAGCACTGATTAAGAAAATAGACATCATCCAATTGGAATTCGTTGATTAAGGTGGGGTCCCTTTTTTCAGGTAATGCTGACATGTCATTTCCGATCAAAAGTTTGTCGCTTTTGAGGTGTTTTTGTTTCAAGTTGCCCAAAAGTTAAACAGAAATACCAAGAAAGGCATTAACTTCAAACTTTCTGCATAATTGCATAAACTGTTCCACTGCATTTGTACATAACAAAAGCTGCATAAGTCATCTCTTTCTGCTTCAAGCAAAGAAATTACTCTCTGTATGTGCTTATTTTAGGATAAATCAAGTGATAAAGAGGAGTTATAAAACGTTTAGCATATAAGTTCAAGAAAACAAGCTGAAACGTTAATTTGGGTTTGATTAGCCAAGCAGTGCTGTGCATGGGTCAGACTGCAATACTTCTACCTACAATATAATAAAATCTGTTGTTGAGGGTAAAAAGAAAGACACTGTGCATCGCAGACGAGGTTGTTAAAAATAGCTGCAGGACACATCGATCACATTAATGTACATTTCAACAGCGGCAGTCCTTAGTAACCTAATTTCCTTAAAAAATTAAATAAGAACTTCATAACAAATTCATTTGTTTATCTAAGTGAACAGGATGGACTCAAAAAATACAATGCAAGATAAATGAGCAGTGACACGTTATTTGCATTTTCATTATTCAACAACTGAAAAGGTTAACGGCTCTTTCCATTTCCTCTCCATCCTTGTGTGCCTTGTGTTTAGCCAGATCAAAACTGCAGCCCTCTGTGCCTCTGACAGAGATGACATTGTCTCTGAGGCGGCCACTTAGCTTGAGGGGGAGACTGACTGTCTTATAGACGTTCATGTTAGTATTCATCTCGCATCCACCTGTTAAATCTATTGAGTCGCTGAGTGACAAAGAGTCTGTTTACAGCTGCCACGGAGAATAACCAGCCATGATTGGGGACCAGCGTTCCATTTCCAAAAGAGTCATGCAAACAACAAGTTATTATTACAGAAGGCTGTTCAATGAATGAATGCATGAAAAAATGAATAAATAAATGAATGAATGAATACTATGGTGGGACATGCTCCAGTTCTCGAGCTTTGGAAAAGGTGTTTCTTTGATTTCTAACCTTTTTACAACTGGATTTTATGTTTAGAAATAAAGCATTAATGAAAAATGCATGAGAATGAACATTTAAGTGTAATCAAACAAGTAACATGCAACATCATCACGTCCCTTTTCTTAACAACTATCAATAATATTCATAGTACAAGGAAACAGCTTCCAGGTGTGCTGATCACACATTAGCTTGATTAGAACTTAATATGAATCCACATAAAGACAATAAACAGATCATACACATGACTATTTACATGAGTTTGCCAATTTATTATTCTATTCTGCAAACAACTATTCCAAACATTTTGAATTTAATTGTATCATGCAATATAAAATGGCAGGATGTGGAAGCTTTGACTCTGATTACTTTCTCTGAGCCACATTGTTAGAACAACAATTAGAGAAAATATCATTCAGAGACTCTGCACTGTAGTGGCCGTACTCTTGAGCAGTGTATTCACAGCACAAACAGCCCTGGAGATGATCAATTGTTCCCCCTGGTTGGTGCTGGATGATTAAGTGTCCCCTTGTGTGTACAGCATGTGCTCTTTAACCCTACAGTTTATCATAAGGTGCTCGCAGTGTCATTAGAAAATCCCCCCCTTTGTTCTTAGTGGGTGCGTCCCAATACCTCGGAGCTCTCCCATTTAGTGCTGGGCTGGGAGGTGATGAAATATCTAATCCCGCCGAGAGTCTGCAGGAGAAGTCAGCCTTTAATTACTGTCCCCTATTGAGAGCAGAGGTCAAAGGGCAGGTGGCGATGGTGCGTGGGAGCCCCTTAAGTAGCTGCAGCGCGGCAGAGAAATGAGTGATGAGGTGCCTCGGCCGAAACACTGTAGATCTGATGTGAGCGATGATGGGACGAGTTGGTAAAATGACATCCAGTGTCAATCATGTTACAGAAGCCATCAGGTTTTAATGAACAGATGGAAACATTTTTGGATGAATCCCATGAAAAACTTTCCATTTTTGTGTCGTTATTATAGTTATCAGCTACATCTTGTAAAAATGATGGCCACAATAACTTTGTTTTTGTTTTGCTTTTTTGCTGCAGCAATGTACACTTAGTCAGAGCTTGCCCATATTGGTACTTTATATTCCAAATCAATCTGCGGATAGTGAAATAAAAACAAAAGCCGGCTCCCCGCGGGTGGCTTCTTATGATATGATGATGTGGCTGTGCCATGACTTAATGATAGACACACTGTGAAAAGGACTTCCTTTCCTCAGGCAAAATACCAAGTGCCAAAGGCTATGAGGCTCCAAGGGTAGGAGCTCTTGTAATGTGGAAATCTGAATCACTGCTTCTCCTCCGCAGAATATTCACTGGAGCAAGACACTGGAAACTAGCTCATATTAAATTTGCAATTTAATAAAAATGTTTTGTTCATCTTTGTAAGTGATGGCGACAATAATACCCACTTTACTGGATTCACTTAGAGCAGTTTTTGCTGTTACTTGCCGCATGCCTATAAAATATTTAAAGAAGCACCCTTCCATGATGCCGTGCACTTATATTTCAAATCAACTGCTTATGAAATACGAAACTGTCTCAAGGGTTTCATGTTGGCAATATAAAAATTGCAATGGTTCTGTTGTTTTCTGTAATCACCGCTGTCATGTTAATGTGCCTTTGAGCAGCTGACACCTTTTCACTTCATGCTGAGTTCACAATTTACATTATTAGTCATTTTGACAGACCAGAGTCATTCAGTCATACTCCTGATCTGATGTGACATTAATGAGAGACGACAGAACGACAAACAGATGAACTACAGTGGCTTGATCACAAAACAACAACAACGACAACAAAAAAAATCCTTTATAGATGATTTTTCATCTGATCTGATGTTTACAAGAATATTGCGGTTGCATATGTTGTTTGAGTATAAAAGCACAAAGCGCAAAATACACTTAATGATTCAAAAGCACCAGCATATATTCATAATGCAGCACGACTGCTGCTATTGTTACAGTATTATAATAAAGGATCAATAGTATTGTTGCATAATAATGTGGTGGGTACTTTAATGTTTTACTTGATTAAGGGGAAACTAATTCAAGCTGCTGTAAAATCGATCATATTTTATAGACTGATTTTATTATTTGCATAGAAAAAAAATCAGTCTTACATGCAACTAGCAACAAAAACTGTAGTATTAAGTAGCATAAAATGGATCTACTCAGTGTACATGCAGCCTAACAACTGTACTTGAGTACAGTGATTAAGTAAATGTACTTAGTTTGTTCCTTCTACTGTATTTTTCTGTATTTTTAATCAATATGTTAAGAACAAAGTTGTTCTATTAGCAATGCCACTGATCCAATCTATAATGTTGCTGTATGTGATCGACACATTCAGCTTGATGTTAGTCACTAATTCTGCTAACAGCCAACTAAACCTTCAAAAACACAGAGTTCAAAGATTCAAAGGAAACTTCAGAGGAGAAAAGCAGCTCGAACACCGCATGACTGTGTGAAAGGTGCGTAATTGCGCTTAATTCCAAAAGTGCTGAAATCCTCAACTTGTCTGCCTGTGCAGAAGATGGAAAGACATGGAGAGAAAAAGGGAGGAAGGAGCTGTACCAGAAGAACGGTATAAGCTGTTAAAAGTGGTCTGCTGGAGGGGCTGGCAGGGCCGACCTGTATTCCTGCAGCAGCGGTGCAACCTGAGCTGACACCAATTAGGCCTCCTCCAGCCTCGCTGCCCGATAGATTTCAGCTCTGCCGCCATGTGACGCCAACCAATTATGGCGGATTGACTTGGAATCGACTGGATTGTGACCTGAAACTTAGATTTATTTTTCATGTGGGCTGATAGGTGGAGAACTCCAGGCTGTTTGAGCAGATGAGGGAAGGTGTATGGAGAGAATTTCAATCACTGTCTCTCTCTCTCTCTCTCTCTCTCTTACTCTCTCTAATGCCAATCGGTTGGCTCTATATGCCTATATGTCTGATTTAAGAGCGGTTGTAAGTAACACACTTCTCCTGACCCAGCATCCCTCCACCATGTCCTCTTACTCTTTATATTTCCCTGGTGTCCATAAAGCTATAAAGCAAACAAATTAGAAGGTGCCATAGATTACATTTGCCATTAAATCGTAAAAAGCAGTGAGTTGTGTCACGTTTAGGCACAGCTATTAGCGCTTGCTATGCCGTGATCAAAGAACGTTAGTGCTTATTTTAGGACTGTAGAAAATCATTTAACTAATTTCAGGCCACGGTTGAGCACAGATAATCAGATGCTACAGGGGAGAAACTACACTGAAGCTCAGTTTCCTCAATATGCTTCTTACAATGCTGGAAACTGCTGTATTTTATAGCTTTTTTCTGTTTACACACGTGTGTGTGAGCTTGCTCAAGGCAAAGGTTATGGCAGGAAAAAAAAGAGAAGGGTTGATTTAGTGCTGTGAATGATAAGGAAAGCATCTCGAATCATTTATTTCTGCAGAAGCATGTAAACATTTATTTTGATGCTACGGAGTGAGGAGGCGTATTCTGGCCCAGACGAGGGGCCATTGCAAACATTAGTTAAACACGACATGACTGATAGACAGTTCACTAATCCTCTTAAAGAAACAGTGTCCCCTCTGGTAAAAACTGTTCCCGGCTAACGTGTGTCGTCCCCGGAGATTAGAAGCCAAATCCAAGTTGGAAATGTTATACCGATTAGCAATTACACAAATATGAAAAACTGCCTGCCTCCCTCAGCAGTGACAACATCTTCCCAGATCTCTCTCAAATATGATTTGACTTCAGCATGACTGCAGGATGTCGAAGTGAAACGGACATTTGTCATCTGCCACGTCCTGATTTTTTCATGAATGAGCGTTATCTTGTGATCTTCCAGTGCGTGCTCCCCCTTCCTGTATTTCAGCAAAACATCTGCCGTTGGAAACTCAAATGTCTGGAGCTCTATTACCTCCCAAACCCAATCAGTGTGCAAGATTGCGTTATCAAATCAAGCTTCAAGCTGCTCTGCTCTGTGGTGCTGCGGATCAGTGTTCTCCCTTGTCAAATCCCTATTTCACAGCGGCTTTAAAAACTGATTTCATAAAGTGTTCAATTTCAAAATGAGCTACCCACCGCTTTAGAAGAGTGATGGCTACTCCTGCAACACGAGCGTTAGCACAAAATTGAATCTAACTATTGGTGTGAAATTCAAGTCCTTAGCTGACAAAAATGCAAACTCTTCAATGGACTGACTGGATCAGCTATGTTTCCAGGTTTTTTGACTTCAGGGACATTTTCCAGCACTTCTGGTCATGGAACATTTCGGCAAACATCTTTTTATATGTGCTTCAACTGCGAACGTCACTTAGTCATGCGTCTCACTCCTCCAACCCGAAAGAGATTAGAGATGGTGGTTTTTATTTTGAGCTTGAGAAACTCAGATGACTAAGTTTATCATTATTGGCCAGACAGCAGATCCCAACAGGCCGCCTAACTCGACTCCTCTGAATGGAAGCTACTTTATAGTCACCTTAGATTTTCAAAGACCTGCTGTGTCACTTAAGGTGGAGGTGGAAAACACCTTCAAAAGCCTGCCAGTATCCCATCCTAGGCCTGCATCATAATCTTCCCTGTTTGCTGCCCTCCAACACTTCTTTTTCTTTTGCAATTCATATTTTTTGAGACATCGGGGAGCACGCACGAAGGCACTTTACTGGCCTTTATGTCCTGTGAGATTTAAGAGAAGCGAGGAGGAGGGGAAAGAAATGTGTACCTGAAACCCCCCCAAAGTTTAGATGTGGAGAGGCGCCGCTGTGATCAAAGGATGCCTCAATTAGTTTGGAGGTGTGAGTTGTGCCATGTGCTGAACTCCGCTGATGAATTGTGATGAATTTCTTTAATGGATCATCTCAAGAGTCTCATTAAACATATATGATCCTTAAAGCTAGGTGTGTGTATCAAAACACATGATTTTTTTTTTCTTTTTTTCAATAAATAATGAAGCACTAACACTGAGTGGATCGCTGGTGTGAACCGGACCAGATGAGGATCATTTAGGCTGTGAAGCATTAAGTTCAGTTACGTCTCCGCTCAGGCAAACAGAAATGAAGCCGCTAAAGTTTATATCTCCAAAGACAAATCTCTTTCATCTGGTCGAGAGGTGAGCGATGCCTTCCAACGGTAAACAAAAGAGCAGCCCGGTATGCTAATTAATGGCAGCTCCGATTCACGACACCCTGTTAATTATAATTAGGGGTTTGTAATTAGCCCACTGAAAGAATGGCAGCCTGAGAAAGGCCTTCTGAATTGTACCTGCGAGAAGATTAAAAACCAATCACTCTGTCTTTCTTGCTCAGGCCTCTCGGTTTGGTGCCGGGGCATTAATCTGGGCAGCTGCACATAAGGTAAACATGAGCTGACAAGCCTGACTAAAGATCTCAGGGCTGTAATCTTTAAAGGACTCAGATGAGTTGATAGTGTAAAATTGAGTTTTACAGCGGGGCACAAGTGTTTATCACTCCTGGTATGAAGAAGAAGAAGTTAGCCCACACTCTCAGCGTCCTGGTGACTGAAGGCACAAACTGGCACGACGCAAATCGAAAAATAGACTTTTCTTTAATACTGTAATGGCTAATTCACTTCACACTGCTAACTCCCACTGTTGGCCTATAAAAGGCTTATCATCCTTTGATGCACATTAAGTTGACAGGTTCTATTTAAATTCAACCAACGAGCTTTTCTTTAAGAGTAAAATGCAGATAAACACTGTTACTGCTACAAAACCAACCAACAAGAGCGCCTATAGACAAAATGATGATGATCAGTTGTGTCTAACAGGCACTGCAGCCGAGCCAGAAGCACCTGAGCTCAGGATTTCTTTGTTTTTCTTTAACTCTGTGCCACCAAACCAAAGGCAGCATTTTATTATTAGTATTTTTGTTTTTTTTCTGTTAATTTGTGATGGTGTCAGCTGGAGGAAAAACTAGAAAAGGCAGGAAGCGTGAGGATGCCATGCAGCAAAAAGACCTCAGGCTGGAATCGAACCTGTGCTGCTGACTCAGCCTTGATTCATGGTTTGAGATCTGCCAGGTGATCTACTGAAATGCCCCCGAGGCAGCAATTTAAACAAATATGTCGGTCATCATTTCACCAAAATTTGCTTATTTGCCTTTTTGAATAGTAGATTGATAACACACTAATATCTGTCCATCAACTATAAAGCACACAGGCTCACTTATTAACACTTAAAATCCTGTTTGTGCTGGTAGGTTCGTGTATTTTACCTTTCAGCAGAGTCAGGTTAGCTGATTTCTGCTGCTTCAAGGGCTAAGCTAAGGTAGCCATGGTTTTATATTCAATGGGCAGGCGCTGTATTATAAAATCTTGCCATCAAGTGCATATTATTTCCTTAAGTGTTCTTTTTTTTATTTCTGTACCTTGAATATAAATGAACTGCAGTCATAAAAAAGCTTTTCAAGTCTTTTGACCACTTCAAGTTACATTCACAATTCAGTCAGCATTCAGGCACATATTTATACACCAAAGCTTCTAAGGAGCCAAGTGCTGACATGCTTATAAGGAACATAAATACACACATTCACACAAAGTCATCAGAATCAATTAGGGGTTCACACACACAAATGCACACCACACATATGCTTTAGGTGCAATAACTCAGATCTAAGGGAATAATGTTGGTACTGAGGAGAAAAACGAGGTTCATTTTGGTGAAAGTTCTCTCTTAAAAACTGTTATTGCTGCATTACATGAATAGAAATAAAGCTCAACAGCTAATACAAACAAGATGATGATCAAGCAAGCAGCCAAGAGCCTGCAGTGGCCTTGGGTGACCTAAAGTGACTAACTTTTGCCCAACAACTTAGTGTTTAAACAGAACAGCAGTACTGTTTTCCTCATAAATGACTAATAAATGCAGCATCAAGCAGCCGGAGCTCCTTTGGTCCCCAGAGGCCGTTGACGGCTCGTGGTTGGTAGCCGCTACATAAAAGATATGTAAAGGAACGAGATCCTGAAGCTAGCCTTGGCTGCAACGGGTTTTTTGTGTTCTCATCTTCAAAGGCTGTGCTTTCTTTTTCCACAGGATCAAAAATCCCACAAACAAATAAAGCACGGAAAATGAGATCCATACAGCGAGGTACTGAATTCTCCGGCAACTTCTTCACGGTGGGGTATCGATAAACACAAGCTCTTTGATAATTTTATTGTTGCTGATGGTTGTTTCTAGTGTTTTAATAAGCTGTTTTGTTGTTTTTTTTTAACTCTGTGCTGTGCTTCAGTCCCAGGTGTGAAGGCCTACCTCACAGGTGCACCTCTGCTTTGGGCGGGTTTCAGCAGCACAGTGACCGTGCTGTCTGTTTGGTTCAAAGACGTCTCCTGGTCGTACGCCGGCATGGAAGGAGCTGAGGAGAAAACCGAAACAGAGAGGGCTTTTACCATTAGAAGGGGTTTAACTTCGGTCAGCATCTCATATGTCCAGTCATCCAGTCATTCAGCTAAAAATAAAGCCAGTTTTCTCCGTTTCACACTGAGCATTTAATGTCTTTTTCTTTTATAGCAACACCATCTAATCATTAAGTGAAACAAGAACAGTGGACTGAATCATTTGCTGCTTTTTGGTTGAAATAAAGTTTTAAAAGTAGTGCACATGTATCAGAATAAGAGGCTACGGAAAGAAAGAAAAAAGAAAAATTAACAAGCAGCCTCACTGTCATCATCTAAATCAATCCCAGTTTCTATTAAGCACAACCAGCCTCGCTTTATGGAAACTAAAAGCACAATTTGTCTTCAGCCAATCAGGCTTTTCTGCTAAATCTAATGTTACAGCCAGACTAAAAAACATTGAAATTAATTTAGCAAAACACCTAGCTGGCTCAGGCGTAGAGGCTGTAACATATCTGAGCTCATTTAAATATATGGTGGATGATTTTAGTAGATTTTTTATTGCTGCAGTTAATGTATTACAGAGAAGATGGATAGGAACAAAAGAATGATATCGGTAACAAAAACAGTGCTACCTACCTCTGGTTGAGTTCGATTTTCTATCCACACATTCAGACATAAAGACCTCCAGCAGCAGCAAACGATACGCTGCTCATTCGGCATCATCCACACACTAACTGGCCTTGCTGTTGACCCCACTGACCTGAAATCTTGGTGGTGAACTGGGTGATGACAGGGGGGCCGTAGCCCTTGGCTGTGCTAGCGCGCAGGGTGAAGGAGTACGTGGAGCCTGGGTAGAGGCCTGTGAACATGTGGGTGGTCTCGTTGCCCAGCTTCACCACCTTCCCGCTCTGGTTGGAGAGGTCCAGCTCAGGGTCAAAAGAGCTCACCGCCTTGTAGGAGATCTAGGAGGGAAGAAAATGAATATTCCGATAGTGGCCTCTGGTACTTGTCCGCAGTGAGCTCTCTTCAGCTTAGGAGGATTTGTATTCATTCACTGAAAACGTTTCATGTCGGAGGCATCCAAGTGGCTCGGCGAGCTAAAACATTCACTGTACTCGGTTTGCTGAGGTTTTATTCATCCCACTCATGGTGGTGAGAGTTATCCCATTTCTCTCTGGCTTTCCCCTCCGCACAGCTCGTCTGCATTACTCGTTTTACCGAAAATGTCGCAGAGCAATTTGAAAAAAAGTCTTTTATTGTACTTCTTTGTGTGTATGATATATATATATATATATATGAGGTATGTTTAAATAGATGTATCTGTTCGACTGACTGGAATCCAGTACCATTGGCAGCAATCAGGGTTGGACAATATTACTCACAATATTCTAAATAATATCTTATCCTTTAATAATAGAATTAATTATATATCATATATGTGCAATATTACATGCAATATGATACTGAAAGACTTCTTCCTCTTTAACACTCAAAAATGTGTTTTTCTTATGCTCATGTCTTCTTAAATGTCAGACCTTGACTATTCTGACTTGTTTGTATTCAAACAAACAGTTTGGAAACAATGAGAGTCAGTCATTGTTTACAGTCTGATGAGAAACGTTTAAAAAAGATACCATGAAGCTTAACAGCCTTCAGAAGGAAGCAGATGGGATCGAGGACTTCATTTCAGTTGTTATGTCTCTTTTGTTCTCCACACAGTCTGGTTGCATGAAACAAACATGATTGGTCAATATTACTTGGACCAAAAACAGAAACCAGAATGCTCAGACACCAAAATCTTGTCACTTGTCTGGAGGCTCTGCGCTCATATGAAGAAATCAGTTTAAAGAAATTACATTAAGAACTAAGATCGCCCTTAAAGAACGTTGTTAACCTGCTGTGTTACAATTTGCTGAGAATATATGAACCCATACGGCATTTTGTGCATCAATAACATGAACATATGATATGATCATAATCCCATATGACAAAATATTGGAAACACGTTCCAAACAACAACATCAAGGCTTTTAATTGGGTTTTCCTATCTCCTCTGTACTTAAAACCAAATGCCACAGAGCTACTTTAAAGTCCCACATACAGAGTAAAAGCTCTTACTCCCAACGTGAACTTCTGACTTTAAAATCAACACAGCTTTAAGCCAGCATTTATGAAATTACAAAAGGTCTATGGAGAGGAGCATGTCTCATGACGGCGGTCAGATTTCGATCAGAAAAGCTGGAGCACATAATATTTATCAACCAAAGCTGATGTGTTCTTGTGGTTTCAAGGAGAGAAAACACACTTAATGTATTCCATCTCCATCCATAATAAACACAGGGAGCTCTGGAGGGAAGCATTAAGGTGAGTGTTTTTGCTAATATCCATTTTGAATAACTGTAAAGTCCCACTTTAAGAAAATGCCTCTGCTCGTAAAGGAAAACCTCCATTATAATTCCAATTATAGAACACAAAGGGAGTTGGGAGTGCTGCATAATTCGTGTCCATCACGTTTTGAAATGCTTCGAGGCCTTCTCATTTAGTCTTTGTCTGTGAAATGAGTCCGTGATGCCAAATCTTATATCATAACATTTCAGGGAGAGGAATTTGAAATGACTTGTCAGCACTGGGCACATGGACAGGTTTTTACAATTATAATGGGACTGACGGAAAAAATAAAGAGGATATTTGTGCAAATTAATTTGGGCTTGGTTGTAACTATTATTACATTGGTTTACAATTTTGTTTTTTTTTTCCAGTCTAAGGTTAATGTTGAATTTATGAAGCATTCATAGAATATGAATGCATGCATAATCTCTGGCAAAAACTAATTAAAAAAAGTTTAATAACTGTTTATGAATTATGCTGTGTAATCCTGTCATTGAATAAAATAAAGGAGTGGAACAGAAAACCCACCTAAACTCTGCTCAACATTTTAATTTGGAGAAGACTGTTACCCTCCTTAAACAGACATATAGTGATTATTTATAACCAAATTTTATGTAATTTGAAAAGAAACTGCATGTTTATAAGAACAGTTGCTTTTAAGGGAAATCGCATTACTTCATAGTGCTTTTAGTTTTCTGAAAACGCCATTTACTTTTTTCATAATAGTGGCTATTTCTCTAAAAGGTATTTGAATGCACTGCTTTTATTTACAAACCATTACTTTGATAAACAAAAGGCTCCTTCACAATTAATTTGTACTCCTTAAAAAAAAATGTCTGTTGAATGAGGAATAATTTAAAAAAAACTGCTGCGTACCTTTTAAAGAGATGAGCGCCAGCGTCCGTCTGAAAACTTGCCAATACAAAATGGCATTCGCAGAGCTCGGTCATGAAGGAACGGAGCTGAAATCTCTTTGATTTCAGGTCTTGTCAGATGTATTTCACTTTGAGTTCTTTGATAATGTCAAATCAAAGCAAGGTCCTGACTTGTAAGAAGCAACTTCTGGGGAATACCGGCAGAATACATTGTGGGTTACTTTCTGAAACCAGAGAGTGAGGCTGTAGCGGTGTGTGTGTGTGTGTGTGTGTGAGGGGAACACACCTGGAGCGAGCTGCTGGCATGCCAGACTCTCCTCATCAGTCGACCCGTTTAAGATGAATATTAATCCTCTTTTTTATTCCAAAATGAGCCCTGTGATTCTAGCTGATGTTGGAAAAACTACAATGATTCTTCACTGTATATTAAAACCACATTATTATACTATTAAAGCACAGAGACAGAGAGAAGTATTTGCTGCAGTATATGAATATAATAGCCTGGAGTGTTTTTTTTTTTTTTTTAGTGAAACACATTTGCATCGACATAAATATGAGTGGAATCGATAAGAGCCGGGATGCAAACCACCACATTTGCCCTGAATGCTTTTACTTGTTCCATGAAATTTTAAAAAGGTAAACGGCTGAAACATGTTGCTCTAAAAGTGATTAAGCGAGCGGTAAACTTACTGCTTTTATGGACATTGTTTTCCCGCTACTATGCTAACACCTCGAAGTGCTCAGGACACAACAATGCACTACGCACACTCGAATAAACAGACTGTTGTTCTTACATTTTAAGACCTTCCTGCCTTGGCTGAAATGCATCTGTGAGTATCTGTTTCATATTTCATTCGCCTCAGCCACCTGACGGCGTTGCAGCGGATGGAGCAACCTATACAACAACCCAGATTGCATCAGTTTCACTATTCCACCTGCTCTGGTTGTATGAGAAACAGGCCTGTCAGTGACTGCTAACCTATAGTCAAAATATCAAGCGTGAGCAAACGGCGACAAGAAGGAGAATCAACAGAGGAGAATCAATTCTGGGGAAAAGGCTGGAGGATTACTTCCACCTTAAGCGGGTTAAGATCAATGTGTACATATATTGTGTGTGTGTGTGTGTGTGGAGACTGTTTCTATCACTTAAGACTCAGTGCAGCTCCTAGACAAGGTTGGCAGAGGCTGTGTGGAGTCTTATGTCAACATTTGCTCGGTGCTGAATCCTGATGTGTTCGAGATGTGTTTCAGAGATTGTGTTTTCTGTAGAGGTCGCACACGTGTTGAAGAACGAAAGACAAAAGCAGTCGATCTCATTCGAGTTAAACAGTCAACTGCAGTGTAAAAGCATTTGGCTGGTGCTTCATAAAAGAGAAGCTAAAAAAAACTCAGCTTGTTGGGAAAACCTTGGCTTGAGTGAACCCAACAAACTGATTCACGTTTAAGCTGTTCCACAACTTTAATTTAGAGCTAAGCCGGCATAATAACTAATTAAATCTGCTAAATTCTGCTGTCAGCTCAGTTTGCTCCCTTTATAATCATGTCGGAGCCAAGTTGAATCAAGTTTGATTTGAGTTTTATATCGTTATCAGGAGTGTTTAAGGCTTGCAAACAAGTCCAAGAATGTGTTTATTTTTATAGAAGATGATTTATTTTACTGTATGATAATATAGAAGCGCTTATATAAATGGACTTTAAAGGAGCCACTCTGTCTTTGTAGGAAGACTGAAATACTTGTTAAAAGGCTAGTTTGGCTTTTTGACGCAGAGTTTTATAAGGAACTCTTCCATATTGACTGTTCTACCTGCAGCGGGGAGCAGTCAGTACAATACCTGGAGAAGCAGCAGGAAGGTGGGAAGCTGATAAATGTACCGGTGTGGAAGAGAGCAGCAGCAGCAAAACAGACTTTAGACATTTGTGCTTTATTTTGCCATCAGACAGACGTTTTTGACGGAGATCTGAAGCTCTTTTATATCACTTCCTTCAAAGCCACCCATCTCTTTTGACTAAAAAAGTAATTTTACCTTGAAGAACAAGCAAGTTTCTGCTCTACCTCGACCTTACAGGTTAGTTTGGTACGCGATTCCTGTCTGCAAGGTTATGCAGGGAAAAATAATCTATATATGGTATAAACTTGAATTTTACGTGGCTACAATTGAGCTGCTGTCCCCATTTGTAGAAGTTTACTTCTTTTCTTCTGAGCCAGTTCTCCTGCCTCTTCTCCAAAGAAGTAAAGTTCTGACCGCCATCTACTTTAAGTAACAGAAAAAAATTAAAACTAACCCTTTAAACTTACATTTGATCTACACCTGACCAGGTTGAGCTGATGAATACATATGCTGCTGTGGTTACTTAGTACAACCCTATTTAAACCAGTTTTGTGGTGCATGTTTATCTAAAAAATAACTTGATTTACAGAAATATACTTGGTGTGATTGATAATCACACTTCAAGAAATACTGTCAACAAACTAGAAGATGCTGGTTTCAGTCTGTTCACTTCTTAAAAAAGGTGATCAATATCTCGAAGCACTTTGCTAACCCTGGTGTTTTGTTGTACCTCGTACTGGGTGATGATCCCGTAAGTCTGCGCTGGTTCTCTCCACTTCAGGATGATCTTCTCCTCGTAGGCGCTGCCCTGAATGGACTCCAGAGGAACAGCTCCTGGCACTGTGGGAAACGATCGCAGACACATTTCTCAAAACTGGTGGCAGATATTTTATGAAAAAGGGTCCACGGTAGTATTTCTGTGGATACTGATTTTTTTTTGTAAGGTTGAAAACTGTCGTCAATAAAAGTTGAATGAAAGCAGTTCCTCCGTTTTATCATGACTTAAGCGATCAATAAAAGAGCTTTTCAAGGACCTACTACCCACAAACGGTCATGAGTCAAAGTCAAGCACATCTTTATAGAAATTTGTGAGATTATTTGCAGTCATTGTCACTCAAATACACACACACGCACACGCACTGATCCATGTTTTTACAGCAAAGCTGAACATTTTTCACACAGATAAAAAACGTGTTGCACACAAAGATGAACTGGTAACCCTGTGGGAATAGTAACAATCCTAATCTTCCTGCAATGTTTACTTGTACTGAGATACTGCCAAAGAGATCTGGTCCTTTAACCTCTCTTGTGAATTGCTTTCATTTTTGCAAGTGAAACAGAATGATGTGGAGATGTCTTTTTTTATTTTTTATTTTTTTTTTGCAGACTTATCCTCAAGAATGCAACTACAACTACACCCTGTCTGTACACTTGTTCCCATGAGACCCTAAACACACGGATCCACAGACACGCGGCAGTCAGAGAGCGAGGAACAGTTGCCACTTTTAAGTTTCCAACCGCAGATATCTGAGCCAGACATGACAAGACTCCCTTTTCGTCAGCTGAGCCTGTTTGTTATCTAGCGGCCGGGGTTCCTTGAGACTTCTATAGAGTTCATTTCCTGTGTCTGCTGAGGCAACACAGAAGATCTTTCATCTTTGAAGGAGGTGAAACAAGCACACGACACTGAGGCTTGCTTGTCTGACTGCTGCGTTCTCCTGAAAAATGTTTGGAAAATACCAAACTTGTCCTCAGTGCAAACTGGTTATGATCAGGTGATAATTGTCTAACCATCCTAAAGCTCAAACATCACATTTTTAGTAATAATCGAGCACGTCTGTTGCTGCATGCTCATTTCTGCTCCGAAACTAATGGGTGAAATAAGGTAAATTAGCAGAAAAAAAAAGAACATTTGTGGAAACGACTTGCAACTGTTAATGAAAAAGGAAAAGGAGAATTGTTTCTGGGTTTTCTGTTAGTTGCTCATTTCATTTTAATGGCTCGGAATGAGCAAAAATACATTAATATAGATCATTAAGTCGTATTTCCATAAACTTGATATCCTCCAATAGAATTTTAGGTTACGGTTTATCTGAGCCCTCCATGCAGTATTCATAGGCAGGAAAGAAACATATAATCAATTGTATATGACATACTACAAAGGACTTTTAAGCAACTTCAGGACATTTACAATCAGAAGTCTTTTAGGGAGTTTCAAGTTTTAAAATTGTGTATAAATGTATTGAATGGAATAAACACATATAATTTTCTATGTGCAGTACAGAAGTGCTCATACCTGCTCACAGCTTTATTATGTTGAATTGTAAATCATTACATAAGTGCTCATATAATAAGGGGGATTACAGTGTTTTCTGACAGCAAATTACATTCTAAGTACCGTAATTTCTGGACTATAAGCCGCTACTTTTTTCACAGGCTTTGAACCCTGCGGCTTAAACAGTGATGCGGCTAATTTATGGACGAAAATAAACGAGAAAGCGTGTGTTGAAGTTAGGCCTGCACGATTAATCGTTTTAGAACCTCCATGTAGATTCACCCCTACATGCCATTTCATTT
>JAPZDY010000004.1:18502869-18513024 GCA_029783645.1 Ctenochaetus hawaiiensis | reverse complement strand
GTTAAAAGAGGAATCTCTTTGAAATGTTTTGTTTGTAAAAATAAATTAGAGATGGCACAACCTTAAGTACAGCAAGTCTGAGGGCAATAATGATGAAATAATTTTTAAAAAACTGCTGAATGAATGGACGGTTTGAGCTGCTTTGACCACTCTTTTGAACAGGATTGCCACACACTCCAAGACCTCTGTCTCTTCATTCAATCAAGTGAGGCACTTTTGTTCTCTATTGTATCAGAAGTATATTGTTTTTTAAAACCGTGCAAAGTGACATTGTTTTATCAGTTCATGGCTGCAACAGAGATGTTATCTGTATCTGTTATCTGTTTTTAGAGGTGTAGCACCTATTGGCACTTGTATGTGTCTCAGTCACAAACTAAAACACTTGAGTTACATTATATTTGGTGCACAGTAGGTGATTTTTAGATCTCGGCCACAAAATAAATGAGAGATTGAACATGTGTTGCAAGAACATACACCAGATGATCAATTCAAGATATAAGACCACACACTTGCTACTGCAAGTTTTTTGCTTTTAACAACGGCAAATTCTTTTGTGACAGTTATGAATAAATTCCAAATACAAAGAGCTGCTCTTCCCTTTGCATCGTCCTTGAAGTGTAACTGTCGAGTTATCCATTATCAAGCCAGAGTTGAGAAAAGGCTACTTGCCAACCTCATGTTGTGTTGCAAAGTCTGTTACAGGGGCCATTTGACTGGATTTTTAATATAAGACTTCTTTCTGTCTAGCTCACTATAAAAGCTTGGTGAAGATCTGTGTGTGTGTCAAACTTTACCACTGGTTTTATGTTATATGTTTTTGTTTTTGTGCATGTTATATGAAACATGCACAAAACGTCTGAAACAGGGGTCGGCAACCTTAGACGCTCAAAGAGCCATTTGGACCCGTTTCCCACAGAAAAGAAAAGCCTGAGAGCCGCAAAACCCTTTTGACATCTAACATGAAGATAACACTGCATATATCTTTTTTTAACCTTTATTCTATGTAAAAAAAAAAAAAACTATAATGTGTTGCATTCATGAAATCGATGAACTGGTACAGAGAAAACTTTTTTTTTTCTACATGCAACAAAAACATTTTGAACATTTTGAATTCTGAAAAAAAGACGCTGGCAATTGAGTACGCCACAGCTGAATTGATGTCTTTAATTTGCTGTCTGGTAAATGTTCTGTTTTCTTCAGAAACTTTTCTTTTCTTGGAACTATTCATGGTTGGCCTACCGGGGCTTGAAAAACTCAGTGAATTGTGCGCGAGCGGGTGTAGCACATGTCGCGTTGGTGACGCATATTTTGAGCGACAAAAAAAGAGAAAAGAATAACCGAAAATAATCACGTTATATTTTAATGTTACAAGAGCACCATAATCTTCAAATTTAGAATTAAATTTGAAAAATAAACGAAATAAAATAAAATAAATTTAAATTAAATACTCATTATTTATTTTCCAAAGACACAGGGAGCCGCAGCAGAACGATTAAAGAGCCGCGGGTTGCCAACCCCTGGTCTAAAACATGAGATATGACTGTTTTTTCAAGTCTGTTTATGTGAAACTAAAACAACATAATGCATCAAGTCCCTAAAGTCCCAGTCATTCTTGTTCAGTAATGGTATTTTTGTCCTACCAGCACATTTGGTCCTGGCCCTCAGTGGGGGTCCCGGGGCTCCGGTGCCTCCTTCCAGAGGTCTGGTCAGCAGAACGCTTATCTCGTACTCTGTGTCTGGATCCAGGTGGCCGATCTTGTGTGTGGTCTTGTCTACGGGCTGCAGGTCGTACATGGTGCCCGACACAGTGCGATATTCCACCTCCCTGTCGATGATCGGACCGTCCCCGTTGATGCTGTTGGCATTCAACTGGATCCACAGGTAGGTGGCGCCAACAGCTGTTAGCTGAGGTGGTGCAATTGGAACTGGGGGCTCTAGAGAAGCAAAAAGTTGTTGAAAGTTTGATTAAATAACCAAACTGTAGCAGAGGAATGATGGACAATCTTGACAATGCTGATAATTACGTATTTTCAATTTGTGTAAAAAGCACAGACTCTTCCAAAAGAAGAAAAAAAGTAGTTAAATTCTTGTGCCAAGAAAACAAGATGCTAAAAATCAATTTTTTTCTTTTAAACAATAAACCACATCAAATTCCTCTCGAAGCACATTAAGAGTATTTCTATGTTTTCCAGTGATCAAGGTATTTAAGAGGAGCCATGCAACAATCAATAGCTTCAGCTTGGCAAGGACTCTCGTCATTAGCGACACACTGACTAAGGTCACAGAGACCTTGACAAATGATGCTTCTGTTCTACAAATTGATTTCAATGTAGGAATCGAGGACTTAAATAGAAGAGTCTCTCATAATTGACAGCCACTGTACAGCCGTTGTCATCTCTTTTGTCTGATTCAGGAGTCGCTTTAATCTCTCAACTCATTGACTGCTGTGGAACTTTGCTTTTTCATTTAAAGCTGAAAATCACTGCTGTGCACAACACACCTCTGCAGTGCGTTAATAATGTCTGCTATTCTTACTTTTACAACCAAGTTTTGTTGCTTCAGTTATTAAGAAATCGCAGGAGCAGTGCATGTCTTTACAAAAGTTAAGTTTCAGTTCTTTTTGTGATTTCTTCTCCTGATATGGAGCATAAATTAATGTTTCCTGTCCAGTTTCAGACTGGTTCATGGTAGCTTTGTGGAGCTGTTCCTCTGTTAGCGCTCGCCTGTTTTATTCATCTCATGCACCTGTTTGCATTCCTGCCAATGCACACATACAATGCTACAGCGAAGATGAAGTACAGGAGGCCTGAAAGCTGCAAGGATGTGAACAACAGGGGATTTAAAATACTTTTTAAAATCAGTTGAGGTTTTAATCACAAGCACCCAAAACCTTTGTTTGATCTTTTGGTCACATACAATGAGTTCTGGTGCAAAACACTGAATGTTAACCAAACTACGCTGTTTCTATGAGGCTTATCTTACATTTATACCTTTGGAAAGGTTAATCTATGACATTGTGTTATTTTTAAAGATCATCATGCTTAAAACCTTAATTTTCAAAATAACTGGTGATCAAACCTGTCAAACAAAATTGTGGGAGAAAAAGAACAGAGTTTTTGGTATTTGGGGAAATAAACTAACATGTTAAAGTCGCTGAGCAATAGCAGTGCAAGAGCAGATACACAGTATAATTCTGAGACTGAATCACTGTGTCTAAATCAGACCAAAAAAAAAAGAGATACATTTGTTACATTCAAACAGTGTCAAAATGTTTCATCTTTCCACATATCGTCAAAATAACTCCAGCAAAAACTGAGGAATTGCATTTGAATTTCAAAGTCTTAATACTGTCATTGTGAGCAAAGCTTCACCTGTTTTGCTGCTTTTACATCAGCCCGACTAACTAGAGAGGTTCAGTTTAACGTACACAAAGAAAACATATTCTGTTATTTTTTAAATTGTGTAAAACACATTTTTAGGTCAATAAATATGAGAGGTAGGTATTAGAATTTGAGCAGACTCCTTTGTGTGAATATCGAGTGCAGATAAGGACTATCTTTACCAGAATTAATAATAAAATTATTCAATTTCTGGGTCTTTTGAACCCTCAATGTGTCTGTTTGGATTTGTCAGACATGTAAATTTGAGTTTTTTAATGCAGGTTAATCTCTTTCAGACGAATGTGATGCTCAGTGACAAACTTGAAGATAACCTTTTCTCTGTTATGTCACCAATATTTGTGTAATCTTACTTAACCCTGATGCCTGATTCTGGTTTTAATGAGGCTTCTCGAAATGTCAGACGAAGTTATTTCAACTGTGGGATATTTTCAGGATTGCATTATTATATAACCAGGCAACAGGATGCTGCATTTGAAGGTAGGTGTTATAAGAAACTTTAAATGTCTGTAAGAATAGTTGTATGCTTTTTTCCTCAATTTTTACAGCTACATTTGATAGAAAAGTTTGCTTCAGTGCCAATTTATATAAAAGGAAGAACAAAATCAGTCCACACTCGTGTCTTTCATGCTTTGCACGCTCCTGTCTCCTGGTGCAACCACAACCTGCCATTGTCAACAAAGAGCTATGACCCACAGCCAAGGCATTGCTTAGGAATCTACCCTTGTCATACACTACAATAGGTACACGTCCCAGCGGCCACGGTGAGTAGCTCTAATGAGCACACACATGTAACAGAATAATGCCATTAGTCGCCTGGCTGCTTCTCATGGAGTTGTCATGGAGAGGGACGAGTCTCCAGGCACATTAGGAGCAGGCTGAGGTGTCCTACGGAGAATTGGAGGCTCTCCCTTAGCAGATGGCTACCCCACGGTGACCTCTGCCGTGGGTCCCTGAACTCCCACTAATCCAGGCTTCCAGTGTGGCTGTCAAACACCACCTAAAGCGAACCGGCTAATCCAGCAGGTCCTCTTTTTTCGACTTACACGCAGAGCAACAGTCTGTGTCTGAACATCGGAGCCAGACAAAAGAATGAGGTGATCCAAAATCTGGCTTGTTTTGATGGTCTTTTATGGTCTGTTATGTCTTAAAAGGGGTTTAACTGAGTTAAGTAGCAATATGCTCGGATTTATTTAAACAACAGAGAGCGGTCCAGGCTCACCCTGTTGTACCATCCCTCATAGTAAGAGCGACTGTTATTAAAAAATTTACTGACATTGTAAAAGTGTTTGGCATTTGTAATATCTTAAAAAAAAACAGATGAGGCTAAAATGAATAAAATGGATTTTCTAAATGTTGGTCTCAGAGAATCATAAGCTCTCTTTCCTTTTGGGCTTTTATTTAATCTCTCAAGAAAAACTGATGGCACGTACAATTAAAAGTCCAGATTTATTATTTGCTGTTGTGTAATAAGAATCTAAAAGCATCAGAAAAACAAAAATTAAAACGAAGAACTTTGTAAAAGAAAAATTTGGATATATATTAATAAATGAACAGAATCCTGATGCCAAAGAGGTTAAGTGTCACGTAGGTGGTTGCCAGATTTATTGACACATTTGCCAGCACAGTCATCCTGTGATAACACCTTGTGACGCACAGCACCAAATGGCACTCAAAATATGACAAAGTTTCTTGCTGCTGACTCAGACGTGACTGATTATTAGCTTGAGAAACTTGGCAACTTAAAACGAGATTCAACCAACTAATATCCGCTAAAGTTGTTATATTGACTTTTATAACTCTCAGGTATCATCTTATAGGATTACCTGTTACACAGTCACACTGTGGGGGTTCACATGCTTAAGGTATCAATCAACCATTTAATCAGTCTTTATATTTTATTAAGAACTTGCACTGTAATGCATCGAGGTCTCTGCTGCCTTTCAATTCTGTATTTGCCGTCATCACTTGAGACTATTTCTGTAACAATATGACTAGGCAGCATGATGTATTATAGCAATAAGCATTTCATTTAACTTTGAAAAGTTACTGCCTCACAAAAGCAACAGCAGCTTACTGTGATGAAATAATTCCTGTAGGTGCAGTAATCCTCTGCTGAACAGTCAGAGCAGACACGTTGAAAATAACAGATTACTGGTGTGAAATACACTCAAGTGCTGGAACACTTTAGGATATTAACAACTCAATTCCCACTGTTTAAGCCTCACGAGGCGGCTTTTTGCAGCAGCGGGGCCCTGGAAAGGGCTCCGGAGCGAGCTGCGTGCTGGCTGGAGATGGGTGACGGCGCGCAGACGACAGTGGCAGCCATACGCGAGGGTCAGCGAGCAGCTGTTGTCATGATGTTGACCAGACAGACAAACGGCCTGGCAACAGCTGCGTCCTCCTCCACTGCAGCACCTGCCTGCCTGCCAAAACGCAATCACACAAATGCACGCTCGCTCATATGCAACGAAAAACACACACACACACACGCTGGCACACACATGGACCCGATGCTGAATGATAAAGACTTACCAAGAGCCAAAAACACGAGGGCTGCGACTAAGACTTATTTTTAGCATCGATTAACGTTTCTATTCTTCTTACTTCATTGATTCGTTTTTTAGTTCACAAAATGTAAAAAAAAATGCTCAAAAACATTCCTTGAGACAGAGGCGGTGACTTGACGGAGCTTCCTTCATTAAACTAACTGTCTAAAACACAAATATATTTAGCTTATAATAGTATAAAACGGAGCAAATCACATTTGACCAGCTGAAATCAGTTCCTGTGCGTAATAAATGACTAAGACGATTAATCGACTCCCAATATTGTTAGTTTATTCTCTGCCAAGTGTCTAATCGATTAGTCAAGTAGTCGTTTCAGCACCGCCAAACATACAAAATAGCACATATTTCCATCCAACTGCACCGCACACACACACACACACGCACACACACACGTCCTGCCATCCATTTGCTATTCACCACACAGAGTGCAATAATAAGAGCTGCCATTCTGCTCTGTTGTTAAATTAGTTCCTTATAAATCCTTCTTTCATTTGGCTGTTACATCTCCTGCTAAGATGCAAGAGGTCCTCATTACATTGTGCACTCTTCCTAATTGGGCTGCTGCGAGTAAAGAATTGATCTGCCCCTGATAGGAGAAGAGGTGTCCACAGGAAAATGACGAGCTTGGCTGGCCGGCCTTCGATTTTTTTGGTGGCTACTCTCATTAGTGGTGACACGGCCACGCCTCGGCAGCCTTGAGTCGGCTAACGTGGCCCAGAATGCTACCCTGGAGCTCAGTGAACGCTCTGCAGGCGCCAGGTGATTCTAACCAGGCCAAGAAAGGAGCCAGCACTTGGACAAGGAGTAATTATCCCCCTTTCAGAACCACTGGCTGCACTGCAGGAGAGCCCACCACAAGGGGGGCACGGCGAAAGGGCTGCACTGGGCCAATCCGTATGACGCTCTGGAAATACATGCAGCGCACTTCCACACAGGCACATCAATCTGACTGAATGCTGGCATGAAAGGCAGAAGTGATTATCTGGGATAATCAAGCATTCACTCTCCTCATGTTGAAGAAAAAGGCAGTGTATGGTAATGAGCGGCGGGGGGAGAGCGAGGCGCTGTGTCGACTGTAGCAGGCTCATAATCCACGGAATGGCTCCGTGGTCACTCCTCCAAAAAACCAGTCACGGACGCGGTGAATACACATTTAAGGAGGATTTACGACTCAGACACATCGCTAGGAGGGTTAAGCACTTGTTTTACGACTGGTACGATAAGAGGAGATATCAGCTTTTTTATGTGTGACACTTATAACCGTGAAAACGCCTCTTTTCCTCCCCGCGACGACACTGGCTTATGTCGGAGTCATTGAGACGTGAAATCTCTGCAGAATTTTAAGTGGCGTGCGTTACAAGATTCAACGAATGCCTAAATCTAAAATAAAATTACTGCATTTTAATTATCTATGACAAAGGCACTTTACACTTCACTGATGCGTCTTGTGCAGAAAAGATACCTGCTAACACACAGAGAGCAGCGATCAGCAAAAATACTGCCATCTAGTAAGTATGTGTAAGTGCAAGGAGGATGTGCGAGTGATTGTGGCGCTGAATTTATGCACGAGTGTGGTTTTGAGTGCCTCCAGTGTGACAGTAAATTTTCTTTGAGTACACCACTGAAATCCACTGATACACTCAGGCAGAGAGACTTTATCTCCCTCTTCACTCCGCTGTGTCTGGGCCCGGCCATTCTCACATGATTGACAGACCTCGATCTGGACAGCCAGGATTAAACCTATCAATCACATAAAGCTTGGAGACAAAAAAAAAAAAAAAAGAGAGAAAGGAAAGAAAAAAAAATCGGGGCAATAAATTCAATTGAGAGCACAGGGAGAAAATTGAGGTGAAGAAATATAGAAGGCCATTACCGGGCTATAGGGCTGTAGGAAAGTGAGGCCTTGCAGGATTTAGATTCAGACGAGTCCATAAATTCATATCAAATGACTGCAGGAGTGAAATATCAGTGAGGTTACTGTAAACCCTGCTGCCTCTTGCCTTTGTGATCTTTTAGGTGGAAATGTGCTCAGTCAAGGACAGCCTTTACACAGGAAAGTATTAGAGTCCTCTGGATAACAAATCAACATAAAACGCTAGTATTTTTAGCATAGCCTTAGAGGACATTTTCATCTACGAACACAGAGCGTTTCCTGTTTATCTCCTGTTGACTTTGCTGTGTGCATGGAGGTCATGTGGATGGAAAAACACTCCTACTGTGTGCGCTGTAGTCATTCACATCGGGCTGTTCTTGTGTTTCTCTCTGTTCTGGGACCGATACTCACGTTTTATGGTTAGTTCTCCATAATTGGACACTCCAACCCCTTTGTCAGAGTGGACGATGCAGCGGTAACGGCCCGAGTCGCCCTTGGTTGTGTTCTCTACGTCGAAAGTGCCAATGAAGCGCCGGTTGTTCCAAGGTTTAGTGGCTTTCATCGGGGCCTCCCGTCCACCGATGCCCTGTTTGGAACCGAGACAAACACAAAAGTGAACCTCCAAAATGGAAAGGTTTAATAAGCAAAGTGGCCTGACCTTGTGTGTTTCGCAAACTCTCGTCGAGTGTACTTGTTGTCTGCTCCTGTGTGTGTGTGTGTTTGTTTGTGTCCTATCATTCCCATCGGTGGCTGATAGTAGGAATACATTTATCACACAGGAATGCACGCACACACACACTAATGCACACAAAACACACACTGGGCTCTCCCCAGCTGTCACCCCTCACAGCAGGCAGATGGGGGACATTTGTTCATTAGAAATATTTCTTCATTACTGTCATCGGGGGACTTCACTTAATGTTTGTTTTCCAGCTCCTGTGCTAATGAGGACGTGTTTGTTAAAATGATGGAGTACCTGGCAGAGGACCTTTACCCGGCATCATGCTCCCACTGATCACATGTGTGACAGTGTGCTTAGCAGCAGAGCCGGCAGGGTTATGTCTGCCAGATGCACTACCTTCGCTGCTCAGAACAAGGTCAATTCAAGACTGCTGTGCGGCTCAGTTGTGCCGGATATAGTGCACAGTAACCACAGAGTCTACATCTATATAGGTTAAGACCGTACTGCGGTGATCTGAAACAACTGTAATCCCCTGCCTCCCAGACACAGAGGTCTCCGGAAATCTGTCGAGCAGGTGAAATCTCAAACACAAGGGCACACAAAAGAGCGATGTGTGGACGACTTGGCTTGGATTTGTTTAACGACTTTCACAGGGAAATTACAAAATCTACTTGTATTTCTTAAACCCAGCTTTTAAATATGGCAACAAGGCATCAGTTTTGGTTTCTTAATTAAAAGAATTGTTTCTGTACTTTGTGCAGGTGTGGAATAAGTATATATTATATGATTCAAGCCTCCATTGTAATTTTTTCTTTACTTCCACATTTTTCATTGTTTCCTCATTGCAGGTAAAGTGCATGATTGTTCTAATACCATTTTTAAGATTTTATTTTTCATTAAGTTCAACCCCATGATACAGTTGAATTCATTTAAACTATAGAAACGGGTACTGGTGCTGAGCTGGCTAACATAGCTTAAAAAATACAGTAGGTATTGTGTTTCAACTTACCTAAAAATTTAATATGTCTTTGTTTTACAAGAACTGTGTTTGAGGTCTAATACAATCAAGAAGATGTACTACCTGTGACTGCGGCATGACTTTTCACATTTGACCCAATTCAATTAGGGTAAAACAGGTTAAAAATAACCACATTCTCCTCCCTCATCCCCTTCATTCCTCCCTTCCTCTCTTTGACACCCAGCTATTTGGACCCACATAACGTGATTTATTGAACAAACATGATCGGAACAGTGTCCACATTATCGTGGGTTGCTCAGTGAGGTTTTTTTCTTCAACAACAATTCATATTTTGTTCACCATGTATTTTCTTTTGTCAAAATTTTTGCAAGACATTGACAAACAGTGGTCTCCAGATCACACAAAGCGGGGACACTTTGTTAGCATCTGCCCTGATTCTTGGTGGATTAAATGTATTTTCTGCCACTAGAGGTCTCTCAATCGAAACAACAAAAACAATCATAGTAGCCTGATGACATTATAGCGAAATGTGAGATTATGTAATTAGTTTAATGACAAACACCACGGCAGAATAAACAGTCCCTCCAGGATTTCGCGGGCGTTTTTCAAGATTGTTGCGGCCTAAAATGCCTGAATTTGCGGCAGCTTTTCTA